>VMDO01002276.1:74503-173438 GCA_007922755.1 Pedetes capensis
CTATTGTCAGTGCTTCTCTGCTGTGCATAGGGTTTTCAATGGCAGATTGATTTTTGGGAGGGGGTTGCCAGGTCCTTCTCCCAAGCCTGCAGCACCTGGTGTTCCCAGGCGGTCTCCCATCCAGGTACTAACCAGGCCCGACCCTGCTTAGCTTCCGAGATCTGCCGGGATCGGATTCCACAGGGCTATGGCTGCAGGCCACTTAATACAATAGTAGTAGCAAATATTTACTAAACACTTATAACGTGCCATGGGGTCAAGCTAAGTGCTTTACATGTACACTCATTTAATTTTCACAATAGTTCTATGAGGGAAGGGCTATTATCATCTCCATTTTACAGATGGGAATACTAACTAATTGGAAGTCATTTCCTCTTAGTCACACAATTAGCAAGTAGTTCAGTAGAATTCAAGCCCAGTTCCATCTTACCCTTGAACCCATGCTCTCAATCTCTGTTCTATAGAGCTACACACCGTGTTCACACTGTGAACAAGGCAGGCATGGTTCCTGCCTTCATGGAGCTTCTAACATAATAGGAGAGCACGAAGAAGAAGGAACTCCCCATGTGAAAGGCGACAGAAGAGAATGCGAGGTTTATGGCCCTCACAGCAAAGAGAACCCACTTAGGCTGGCCAGTTGGTTCACCTATATATGTAAACCCACACTCATTTTGCGAATGTAAGTCTAGCTTAGGAAGCATGAACTTGTTTACCCAATCTTCAAATCTTTGCTGTTAAGGTGCTAAAGGCCTCCAGGTGATTGAAGGCTTCACATTAGTTAGGGTTGGTGGAGAAGTACATGTAAATTCAATAGGAAAAACACTGATTCTCTTCCCATCAATTGTTTATCTCGTTTTACCCAACAACCTTGGAATTTCACCTGGTAAAGGTGAGTGGGAGATTCTTTTCTCCCCAAGACATTTCTTCTAGCAAATATTTGTGGATTCTAAACATGATCAGTGATCTACTGGGCCATTGTTTGAGAGGAAACAGAGTCTTCCATGAATAATCACACAAACATGTTCGTTCATCAGTTTCATTCCCAAAGTGTCTTAGTGAGGAAGTTTGCAGGCCAGAGACAGTAGAAAGGGCCAATCTTAAGTACTAGCCTCCTGGAATAGAAATTTAACTTCAAAAAAGTACATGATTATTCATATTTCAGTCTGCCTCCAGAAAAGTCAAACATTATATTTTTATTCTGGCTACTCTGGTAAATAAAGGATTTTTTCCTCTAATCTTTCCCTGCAAAGATGGCAAAAGATAGTGTAAAAATATATTCCAATTGATGGCAATTCTTCAAGGCAGGAAAATGGGTTTGGAGCTTTCTAAAGAGTTGGTTATGAGAATGGTAAATGTCAACTATTTCATCTGAAGCTTATAATTGCCAGGTCAAAAATTTTGAGAAAATTTAAGCCAAGCTTGGTGTTGCCTAGTAATATTTTCTCACCATTCTGATTCATTTGAGCATACATTTATTGAGCCTTTCCTGTGCAGTGTACTAAGGGAAAAAGAGCTTTAACCTGGAGTCCAAAAGTCTGGGTTCTAAACCCATTTGTTAGCTGCCTGCCCTTGAATAAATTCTTTAAACTTTCTGTTTATCAGTGTCTTCATCCTTACCTGACAAGCATCATTTCAATGACCAACACAATGATTTCATGAGCTCCTATGAATGGTATTCCCACTTCATGCCCAAGTTAGGAAAAAATGAGAGAGATAGATAGGAGCCAGGCAGAAGGTGGTCAGTATATCATATCAGCTTTATTACTAATGAAACTGAGTTCAAAGTCCTAGTTCAGAGTGTGTTGCAACAGTGGGGGTTTTCTTCTCAGTCACCCAGCAGTGTTGGACATGGCTGTGCCCCTGCCATATGCTTAGCAAGGTGGTTGATGTTGTTGTTGGGTGCCGTCAAGTTGAATCCAACTCATAGTGATCCTTGGGAGACAGACCCTGCAACCCACTCCCAAAAATCAATCTGCCATTGAAAACCCTATAAACAGCAGAGAAGCACTGACAATAGTGTTTCCCCTTTTGTAAGTAGGAGTGCTATGAGTTGGATACCGACACCACAGCACCTAACAACAACAACAACAACTTCAACAACATAGTGACCCTATGTGCAGCAGACCAAAACACTCCCCTATTCTGTGCCAGGCACAGGATCTTACTTATGTTTAAGCCCATTGTTGCAGACACTGTCAATCCATCTAGTAGAAGGTTTTCCTTTTTTTCATTGACCTGCCACTCTCCCAAACATGATGTCCTCCTCCAGGGATTGGTCCTTCCTGACTACATGCCCAAAATATGTAAGATGCAGTCTAGCCATCCTTGCTTCCAAGGAGCACTCTGGTTGCACTTCTTCTAGGACAGATCTGTTGGTTCTTTTGGTAGTCCATGTGTGGAGAGAACACCTCCTGGTCCAGCCTGGATGTTTGGATGGGAGGCACTGCCACACACACAGATATCTAAACACAAGTCACTTGGGACCCTTGGGTGAGGGGTGCAGACTCCTGCGGCCCTCAGGAACACCATGAGAGGAGAAGCGGAGAAAGGAAAAGCCTCCGGTGCTTTTGCCTTGCAGGGACCAAAAGCAGCTCTTTATTCTCTTTCTCTCTCTCTGCCCTGACAAGGGCAGGGAGAAACCCAAACAAGTTTTTTGGGGTCCCTTGTTTGGGTGCCAGCTCTATGTGGGGTGAGTGGGAGAAAGAAAAAACTCTCTCTCTGCCCTGACAAGGGCAGAAAGGAACCCAAAGAAGTGTTACAGACTGAGTGTTAGCAGCTCTTTCTGCTGCTTCCGGGGCAGCTGTAGCTCTTCTGCCTCTGGCGCTAGGAGATTGTCCTCAGCTTCTGTCCCTAAGCCCTGGGCAAAGGGACTGTCCTCAGCTTGCTTGTAGTTCTTGAGAGCACCGTCTAGTTGTCCTGATCTTGGTGTTCATGAGGAGAGATACTTCCGTGTTGCTGGTCGAATCCAGAAAGAGTTCTTTCTTCCTCAGTGGTCAGATGAAGAGAGAGTTCCCAGCAGGAAGCTAACAGCCAGCAGCATCACATCAGCAGCCACAGCACTCAGCTTCACCATCAGCAGCTCCATCATTACCAGCCATGAACAATTGCACGGCCAGCTCTCTCACATGCAGAGCAAGTTTGTTTATGGCATTCAAGTGAGTGACATTCAAATAAAGAATGAAACCAGATGTCACTCCTTTGGTAATCAAGGGGAAATCCTTGATTACCAATCAGGGGGCAAGATGAGGGTTGGATAATTCCCTACATCCATGGTATATTCAATAATTATCTCCAGCAGCATAATTCAAAAGCATCAATTCTTCTCTTGTCTCCCTTGTTCAATGTCCAGCTTAGCAAGGTATAATGGGCTAAATGTTTGCTCACTATGGACAAGCAGCCCCTCAGGAGGAACAGTAGGGAAGGGGCTGAGGTATGTCTGCCCACAGAGTTGCTGTGTGATTTTTGTGATTCATAGGCATTTTGCCTTCATCAGCCCCTTCTTCTATAAAAAGAAGTGAAAATTATATGTGCACTGGCATATAGATAAATGATATTAATATGATATTTTAAAATATTTTCTTTAAGTGTTTTTGATTGATTTTTAAATTTAAACATCTTTTTGTGGGCCTCTTAAAATATTGTGGGCCTTACCCACTGCACCTAAGGGGTATAGTAGCCCTGTATGCACTGGCCTCATTCCAAATTTCCCAACTTGATAATCCTCTCTTCCTTTCCTGAGGAGTGAGTACTGAGTGATAACAAAACAGTGGAACTAAGTGTTGCTCCAGATGGAGACAAGAGTCCAGGGGACAGTCAAGTTCCAAAAGGAAATGATGTGATATAGCCTAGACTGACTAAACACCAAGGTGAATAAGATATTCTCTCAGCCTCCGAGAACTAATTACAACACAAAGCACAGAGAAATCAGGGCAAAATTAAAGAACAAAGTCCCATGCTGTGGGAACTCCTAGAAACAATTTGTTGAGGTAGTGATAGTTAAACTTGCCTTGACAGGTAAAAGATTTGTGCTAGATAAGGAATCGATCAAGGAAGAATAGGGTGCAGTGGAAAGATCATTCCAGACTGTGAGATTGGCTAAAGATATGGATTCAGTAGAGCACATGAGGTATTCTGGAAACTGATGGATTTAGATCTATCCACTTACCCCACTTTTTCTGGCCCCGGTGGACTTCTTGTTTGCTGTATTGATGTTTCATAACAATGGGTGGGTGGGATTACCATTATTTGGTACCTATTCTGCGCTTTACAGACATCTTTTCATTTAATCTTTACTCCAATGATTTGAGGTGGCTATCAGTATCCCCACCTTTTTCAGACAAGGAAGTTGAGATCCTGAAAGTATGAACAACTTACCCAAAGCCGCAGAGCCTAGGCAGCATCAGCAGAAGCCAGGACCTGGGGTTCCTGATGGCTGGGCCAATGCCCTGTTTTCTATCTCCTCAGAGACTTCAAAGGAGTTTTCTGAGAACTATATGAAAAGGAGTTCTTACAATTATATTTTTGGAAGAATGTTTTCCTAGCGCTTCATTTCTAACATTCCATTCCCCAGACTCTCAGACTCCCGGGATGCCTCCCCCTCCTCACCTGCTCATCTATCTGTGGAGGGCCTTCATTTGTTGCCAGTGCCCTTTCCTGACCTCCCATGCAGAGGGGCTTGTTCCAGGCCTCCAACACTGGATGCTCCACTACATTTGCCCCCAGACTATGTTGGGTTTGTAGGAGCTAACACACAGTGGCCAAGTAGCCAGCATTTACCAAATACTTGCCCTGTGCTGGGCACTCTGCTCAACCCTTCATTGTTTTCCTCTCAACACTCCTCTGCCATAGGCATTATTAAAATCCTGTAGATGAGGACACTAAGACTCAGAGAGGACAAGTGACCTTTCCAAAGTAACAGAATTTGTGGCGATGTGGCAGGATTTAGTTCCAGCAGCCTGATTGCAAACTTTCACCCTGAACCAGGATGGGGTGTGGCCTCTTGCAGAGCTTAGAGCTTCCTATCAGATTTTCACTGTTTGTGAGAAATTGACCTCTGCTTTTCTTCAATGAATTTCAGTTTCTCAAAGTTCTTTAGTACCTGATTCTTTGTTGTTGTTCAAGTTATCCTTTTATAGGCACGTTTTCCCTCTCAGAACTTTGTCATCTGGTTGCTTCCTGTTCAGAAACCACTGGTTCTGATCTATTTTCACCTAGTCCTTTGTTACATCTTTCCTGGTGCTTTCTTTCATCTTTTCCTTGCAATGGTCAAAGAGTAAAGATGGAAACTTACATGTGGGATTCTTGGGTCCGAAGACCAGTCCCTAAAGGAGCATCCGTGGGTTTAGTCTCTTAGCATCCACTGTCTTCCTCAACACCAACATTTTGCCTTGGGACCCATCATTTATTTCCCTTTTGATGTTAGAACAAGTGTAGCCTGGTGGCACCACATTATCTCACCTGAATCCAAGCTGTGCTGCTAGCCCATTCATGTGAACCTGGACAGGTAACTAAATCTCTGTGCCTAAGTTTCTTAATTCTAACAGCATCAGCCTCACAGGGTCACTGTGTGAAGAAAATGCATGCAGACATAGTGCTTAGAACAGTGCCTGATAGAGAATAAACACACCATAAACATCAGTCATTTTTATTGTCACTCTTTCCCAAGGCTCAGCCAAGGGAATGTTCTTTCCTTGGAACTTGAATTCTGAGCAGAATGCCAAAAAGACAGAAATCCATTAAAGCTGATTTATTTGGGTAATTGTGCCCTGAAGAAATGGTTAATCAGTTCCTGCTCCCTGCATTGTAGGGTACTCCTTTCTCTTGGTCCTCTTTGAATTTGGATTACCAGCTATTTCTTTTATTCTATACCCTATTTCCAACAAATTGCCCCTTCTCTTTCTCCCCCCTCCTCCTCCTCCTCTTCCTCCTCCTCTGCCTCCTCCTCCCCACTTTGTCTCTCACTTTTTTCCTTTGCTTTTTCAGCATAAATACAGTCACAGTTGGTTTCTGATGCATGCTGCCAAAGAACATTTATTGAGTCAACGCCACTTGAAAATGGCTCCTCAGCCTCGGTTAAATCCTTCCATAAAACAGACTCCTTTTTTAAAATTGATGGACTCTGATTCTTAGAAAGTACTTCCTCATATTAGGCAAAAAATCATCACAGGACTCTGGAACCAGAATGCTTGGGTTTGGAGCCAGGCTCAATCATTTACTTGCTGTGTGCCTCAGATAGGTGATTTAACTTCTATGTCTTGGTTTCCTCATCTGTGGAACAGGAGACAATAATAGTAACTAGTTCATGGTATTGCTGTGAGGACTAAATGTCACAATACTTGTGAATCACTTTGAACAGTGTCTGAGAAGAATTAACATGAGCCCTCTTGCTCCTCCTCTTCCTTCAGATCCTGGCTCCATCCTTTTGAGCTGCCTAGAATAAGTCAAGTGGCCTTTCTCATGCCAGCATTTGAAAAACCAAGATGCTGTGCTCATGTCTCTCTTTCTGCCAGGAAATTTCCCCAATATACTCTGCTTCCCCCTGACCCATCTGCAGACCTCTTCCTTGTCAGGCCAGGATCTTCTTTATAGACCCTGCTGACCAAATTGGAAAGACCCCTATCTCAGGCTTCGACTTCCCTGCCCCATTCATTTACTAAGTAAAACACAAATAGTTTATGAGGCTTTGCATCAAATTTACCCAATTTCCTTCCCGCTCTCCCAGGAAGAGATCAGTCTGAGCTAGCAGCTTCTAGACCCCAGAGCCTCTGGACACACCCCTCCACTTGGGCTGAGAGTGGAGATTGGGGTCAGGAGGAGGCACATGAAGACATCCCAGCACAATGCAGGGGCAGAAACCTTCCCTCTGCTCTCACCAGTCCCACCTAGGCCTGTGCAGCAGCTGACCAGGTACTTGCTGCACTTTGCTTGTCCTGCCCCGAGAACCATGGCGTGGCCATGTGTTGAGCTGTTTCTGGTTGTTGACATGCCACTGACAAGCCTGAATAGTTTCCACTTGTAGGAAGAGCCTTGCCCACTGCATGGAGAGCAAGAGCCTGATTGATAATAACATCATTTGCATGGCACTTTACAGTTTGGAACATGTTAGTTAATTAAAATATCATGATGGATTGGTCACAGGGAAAATAGCCTTTTTACAGAAAGGGTGACATTTTTACAAATGAGGACATTAAAACTTGACATGGGTTATGTGTGAGCTGAGTTCACAGTTTTTGGTGATGTGCCGTGTCCTGGAGGCTCAGAGGCTGCGGCTGGATTATTCCTGTGACTGCATCACTTTGCCTGTGAGGATTTAGGGTCCCCAGTGGCCACCTTATCAATGGTCACCACTGAGACCATAAAGCATATAGCCTGAGAGTCTTTGAACTTACAAAGGTTCTCCTCATAAGTAGGAGAACCTTTGGACATAGTGACAGCTTCATGTTTGGTGAGGCTGCAGGTGTGTCCTAGAGAGAAAGAAAATTGACTGGAGAGTTGGAAGAGCTACATCTCAGTGAGAGTTAAGTTCCATCATCTGTTCATCCTCCCACCTATTATTCCAAGGGGGCTTTGAACTGAGGGCTGTGTTCTTAGAGATCCTGGCAGAGATTTTAAGGAAATAAACTCTTTTCTGGTCTCCATTTAGATTTTCCTAGATTCAGGACTCTGTGATGAAAAGAAGGGCCCAGGATTCTGAGGGAAATGCTGCTGGGTGTCCTGCCTCTCTCTACCTTCCAGCAACTGTGCACTCCTCACTTTCCGAGTTGGGAGGAGTGTGGGTACCATCCCTGAGCTTTTCTGGCAGTGCTAGGGGGACTAAAAGCAAGGAGCAAGTGGCCCTACCCTTGGGTGTGATCCAGAACAGGCAAACTGAGAACTCATCCTGTGGTTCCCTGGAAATTGGAGGAGGGTCCTGACTCAACTCCTTACTTGGATCCCTGCTGCCTACAGAACAAATCAATGTGTGTCACAAAGCTTGTAACAATCTGGCCCCAAACTCTGGTTTCTTTGTGAATCAAGCTCCCACATACCTGTTGGCTCAGCTGTGCAGATGACTCTCTGATCTAAAATGCCCTTTCCCTTCTTACCTCATGCTTTTGCTAATGCTGTCCCATGGGGCATGGCTTTCCTTCCCTTACTTCTGTCTGGAGAAGTTTTACTTACCTTTCAAAGTATACCACAAACGTTACCTCCTCTGTGGAGCCTTCCCTGACACTTTCATTATCTGTTCTTTTCTCAGGTCTCACAGATTCTGAGTTTTGTTCTACTGTAATACCTCTCACACTGTTCTGTAATTTATTTTGTGGTCAAAATTGAAACCAGAATGTCTGGATCTAAATCCAGGCTCTACCACTAACCAGCTCTATCACTAACCAGAAACCTCAGACAGGTTTCTGTTCTCAGCTTCCTCCTACATAAAATGGGGCTGCTAATATCTACGTTCCAGAGTTTGGGAAGGATTAAATAAGCTGATACATGTTCAGGACTCAGGCCACTGCCTGACACTATGTAAGCGCTGGCTGTTATTACTACTGTCATTATCTGTTTGCAGTTACCTGTCATGGTCTTTACCTGTTCAGGCCCATCTACACATCAACCATCATGATTAGGTCATCTGTAGGCCCAGGGTTAATAAAGGAGATCTGGAGGTGTATGGGAGCTCCTGACACCCCCTTGTAAGTAGATAGGGTGAACAGATGTGATGTATATGTTTCCTGGTTTCCATGCTTTCTTCCCCTGAGGTCAGAGCTTCCACACTGATCTCTTTGCAGTCACTGGCAGCATGCATTGCTCTGTGCCCTCAGTCTGGATGGACATCTTATATATCATAATGTCCTTGTAGTGCTGGTAGTCTAAACCAAGGCAGAAGTTTTATTCCAATTAGTTGTCCAGCTAGTCTCAGGGGACCCTCACTGGTGACGTCACTCAGTTGGGTCTCAGAGGGGCCTCTGAGCATATGATGTTGATGATACCTCTGAGTTTTGGTCTCTTAATTCAGATGCCATGTATGACTCAGTTGTATAAATAGTCCTCAGCATAGTACCAAATCCTGTGGGGTGTTTTAAATGGAGGGATGGTTGAATGGACAAGTAAATACATAAATAGATCAGCTGTAAGGGGGCCATCCACTAGCTACACACCCTACACATTTCTAGATGGGAAAAGGATGTGGCAATCCACTCCCGAGGCAATTCCAAAGCAATCATCCATTGAAAACCCTATGAGGGTTGCTATGAGTCAGACTCGACTGAAGGGCACACAACACCACCACCACCAACAACAACAACACATTCCCACAGTATGGTGGGCAGAGTGGCTGATTGACTCCATCTGGCTTTTCTGTTACTGACAGCTCAGAGTTTCCTAATTGAAATATGCCTCAAAGCCATGCATGGTGCCAGTAGGAGGCTGGGGCAGGAGGAGAGCCAGTTTGAGGCCAACCTACATTGGACTACATAGTGAGACCCTGTCAAAAAAAAAAAAAGAAAAAAAAAAGGAGAAAGATGGACATACAACTTCAAGTGTTTGCTTATTTCTATTTTCCTGATCTGGAGCACCTTTGAGGTTTTAATACAGTACTAATGTTTGGAATAAAAATAGCCTAAGGACATCGTTTGTTCTCCTTGGAGTACTGGATAGGTAAAGAAAGGGAGGAACTATAAAAACAAATACAGTCAGGCACCTAAGATAAACTTCAATTTCTTTCAAGCTTTGGCTTGGTGTGGAGATAACCAATTGTATAGAATTGTTGTTGTTAGGTGCCGGTGAGTCAATCCCAACTCATAGCAACCCTACGTACAACAGAGTGAAACACTACTTGACACTGTATCATGCACATGATCTTTTCTATGTTTATAACCATTGTTTTAACCACTGTGTCAATCCATCTAGTTGAGGGTCTTCCTTTTTTTCATTGGCCCTCCATGCTCCCAAACATTATGTCCTTCTCCAGGGATTTGTCCCTTCTGACAACATGTCCAAAATACATAAGATGCAGTCTAATTGTTTTGTTTCCAAGGAGTACTCTGGTTGCACTTCTTCTAGGACAGATCTGTTGGTTCTTTTATCAGTCAACATTCCATTGCAACATCATAGTTCAAAAGTATTAATTCTTCTTCTGTCATCCTTATTTGCTGTCCAGCTTTCATAAGCCTATGATACAACTGGAAATACCATAGCACGTGTCAAGCATATCTTTGTCTTCAATGTGACATCTTTATTTTTAAACTCTTTAGAGAGATTTTTTGCAACAGCTTTTCCCAATGCAAAGTGTCTTTTGATTTCTTGACTGCTGCTTCTGTGGATGTTGATTGTACAACCAAGTAAAGCCAAATCTTGGACAACTTCAATCTTTTCTCTGTTTATCATTAAGTTGCTCACTGATCCAGTTGTAAGGATTTTTGCTTTCTTGGTGTTGATGTAGAATCATTGTTGTTATGAGCCATGGAGTCATGTCTGACTCATAGCAACCTTTATAGGGTTTTCAATGGCTTATTGTTTTGAGATTGCCTCTGGAGTGGATTGCCATGTTCTTCAATTTTTGCAGTGCTGGGAATCGAACTAGGGAACTCAGAGACTGCAGAGTGGTACTCTACCAAATCTGAGCTAAATCCCAGCCCCCCGTAGAGTCCTAGAGACATTAAATTTTAGAATTGGAAGGAAGAATCAATGCAATTTAACCCATACTCTTCCTTTTATCAAGATAGAAACCGAGGGACAAAAAGTATAAATGATGTCTCAAAGTCCCTTGACCACGTGTCAGAGTTAGGACACAAAGCTCAGGTCTCCTGAGGCCCTGATTAGTACATTTCCTCCTGGCCTATGCCTGCTCCCTCAGCCTTTGTCTCTCCCAAGTGTCCTCGCCACCAAGGCAGAACTGGCCCTCTAACCCCAGGGACGTGTGTGGGCTCATAGAAATCTGGGCAGGCCTGGAGGCAGGAGGGATGATGGTAACTGTTCTGGGGCAGCAGGCTTGGATGGCATGTGAACTTTTCAAAGTTAGGCTTAGCTCTTCAGGATGTCAACTTCTGCCTCTGTTATCCACAGGAATCTGCTCCCAAGACTCATGAGGTGTTTTCCCAGGGCTGTCAAGGTCCTTCTGATCTCCCCCAATGTTTCACTTCTCACTCAGCACACTTCCTCTCACTCTTATGTATGTGGTGGGGAAGGGGTTTATTGAATGTGGGAGGCTAATATTTTTGTTTTTGTTTGAATTGTTTTGTTCACAAATTCTGCTTTTTTTCCACATGCTGTTGGCAAGGCTTTGAAAGGAGGACTCAGAATCCTATGGAGTAACTTACTTGGGGCAGAGAGAGGAATTGCTTTGTCATAGAAATTAAGAGGGGACTACTTACCTTTAAAATTGTTAAGGTCATTAACTAAAAATGTTTGTTGTTAGGTGCCATTGAGTTAGGTCTGACTCATAGGGACCCTATGTTGTTGTTGTTTGTTGTTTGGTCCCATCGAGTTATGTCTGAATCATAGCGACCCTTACAGGGTTTTCAATGGCTGATTATTTTGGGAATTGCCTTGGGAGTGGATTGACATGTCCTTCTTCCATTTTTGCCATGTTGGGAATCAAACTCCGGACCTCAGAGACTGCAGAGCAGTGCTTATGTACTACAGGTGAGATACTACCTGACACTGTGCCATGCCCAGCACTATTGTTAATGTTTCTCTGCTATTCACAATACTTTCAATGGCTGATTGTTTTGGGAGTGGGCTGCAAAGTCATTCTTCCAAGGCTACAGCACCTGGTGTTCCCAGTGATCTCCCATCCAATTACTAACTAGGCCTGACCCTACTTAGCTTCTGAGATCTAATGAGATTGGATGCCAGGGTGGTATGGCTGTAGACTTAAGGTTTCCTTTGCAATTTTTTATTTTTAAGGTCATCTATTCCCACCTTCTAATTTCCAAGTATTTTTCCTTACAAAATAGATGTAATTGTAGGGTGGTATAATAAAGAATGCCACTTAGAGGCCAATTTCTCTACCACTTAGCTTATACTGCTGCCAGGTCACATTTATAGAAAAAGATTCAGTTTATTCCAATTTTCATCAAGATACATCCCAAAAGGGGATTCTTTGAACTGACATTGAAATTTTTGTGAAACAGAGGACAACATGTCATTGGAGACAGGTATCTCTGTCTTTACCCAGGTAATTTAATGGAAGTATTTCTTTGGGGGTATTCCTGCTGGAGACCTCTGTTTTTATGGATGTCTGGAGTAACCCCATCAGTCCAAGAACTTGGTACAGCCGGCTTGTGTAAGCATTGATCTGTGTTAGCTGTCCTTCTTTGCTTGAACAAGAGGGACTGTAAGAATCTTAACATGGCCAGGGCAGAGAAGCTAGGGGGGTCTGTTGAGTTTTACCTGATATGTCATAAACAGAACTTGAAAGCTAATTCCCCTGGTCTGCATAAGGCCTCCAAAAAGAGGAACAGAAGGAATGCCTGATGAGATCTAAGATACTACAAAGGCCGGGAGGAACAGGGCTGCTGCCGAAACTGATACCATTAAGGCATATAAGATTGTCTGCTAGCAAAAGCAGCATGAAGGAAAGACGTGTGCCCTGGTCCACACTGCTGTTGTTGTTGTTAGGTGCCATTGAGTCGGTATCCGACTCATAGCGACCCTCATAGGGTTTTCAACAGGGTTTTCAATGGCTGATTGTTTCAGGATTGCCTTGGGAGTGGATTGCCAGGTCCTTCCCCCATTTTTGGGGTGCTGGGAATTGAACTCCGGACCTCAGAGACCGCAGCGCATTGCTCTGCCAACTGAGCTAAATCCCAGCCCCCACAGCAGCACACAGCAGGAGAACCTAAATCCCTTAGTTAACCCTGGACCATGCTGCAAAGGGGAGGAGAGATGAAGTTAAACTGTTAATTCTCATCTATATCTGGCCTCATGGAAGGTATCATGAGGGGGAGGAAGATAAAGAAACTTACCTCCCCCAAAGCAGAGTGAAAGTTATGGCTGAGGTTGGGCAGAGAGGGTGCAAAATGAAAGGCCAAAGTAGAAGTGAAAGAGCATCCTGGAAAGATATCCAGGGAAGAAAAATTTACGATAGACAGAAGTTGAAGCTGCCTGTCAGAGCCAGTGGCATATAGGCAAGGGAGAGAAAAGACAAAGTTTTGGAGGCTATTTCTCCCTCTTTCTTTTCTGGTTCGTGTAAACCCAAAATAGAGTTGACCTGTTGGTAGCAGAAGAGCTTAAACTCTAGATTCCTGAAAGTTTAAGTTTGGGATATGAATACGAATATTTGAACAGGAATACAGAAAAGAAATGACTTAGGGGAATTTGGTAAAGGTGAGTGGAACAAGATAAGGAACTCTACTTCCCCAAAAGCCAAATGTTAAAGTTAAGGAGGCCTGAGGCAAGGTTTAAGGAAAAGGCCATTTCTATACTTTCTATGGGATTTTGGCTAGAGGAGAGGGGGAAGCCTAGATCAAAGTGGAAAGGAAGAAAAGAAGTAAATTCACCCCTCAGGGCAATGGGGATTCTAGGCTGAAAGAATATATCTTTTGCATTATGCAAGAGTGTAGCTGTTGTTACCCGCTCACAATTGCCCCAGATTTCCAAGCTTGGCTTCCCAAGAAAAAGAATAGAGGTTATTAAGCTGGAAAGAGTGAATATATTAGCTAGGAAATAAAGCAAAGAAGAAGACATGCTTCATTAGTTAAGAGGATTTCCTCCCCTTGCTTCAACTCCCAGATTCCTAGATAAGTCCCCCAAAAATGTCAACAGTATTGCAGCAGAGAGATGCAGTTCAGTTTTGCCACCTAACCTGAAGTGTTCCCTTAGTTGGACCTCTACTCAGGTTAAGCCAAGTCCTTGGGTTCATTGCAGATAAGAATTTCAGGATAAGTCAGACAGTGAAACTAAGTTACCGGGTTTATTAAATACATGCTTTAGAATAAGTGCAGGAAGAGAGGGAGGGAGGGAAGGAGGGAGGGAGGGAGGGAGACAGAGAGAGAGAGACAGACAGACAGAGGGAGAGACAGAGACAGAGACAGAGATCCCATGGATGTGTCTCAAGAAAGGAAAGAAGGAAAGAAGCCTGTTTTATGTCTTAAATAAGGCTTACAATCCCTTGGATTTTAAAATGTCCCTCTTACATTTTTTGTCTCTAGTCTCAAGTCAAGGCTAGGGTTTAGCTCAGTTGGTAGAGTGCTGCTCCACACTCTGAGGGCCTGGGTTCAATCCTTAGCACGCAGAAAAAGGAGAAGGACATGGCAATCCACTCCTGAAGCAATCCTGAAAGAATCAGCCATTGAAAACCCTATGAGGGTCACTTTGAGCCATACCTGACTCAATGGCATGTGACAACAACAGTCTCAACTCAGTCTGATAATTAACACTTGCGAGTCTGCATCTGTTAGCTAGGACTAACTTGAGGCAAAACCTTGAATAATCAGGGTTCTTAGACTATTAAGTCATAGACACAGTCCAATAGACAGACTAAAAGACAAAATAGCACACAATTACATTAAATCAATCATCATAAATATAAGCTAACAAGAAAAATAAATGAACATATAACAGCTACACTAAATCAGAGTGCATTCTTAGGTGTTTAAGCCAAGCGGTACCAGGCAACCAATATACAAGTATAAACACATGTAGACAATATATTCATGAAAAAAAATTTTTATGATGTTGATTGGATTACTTCATCCATTGCCCTAAGCAATCATAAATTCTAAACTAGTATTTCAAAGGTGTGATTCTTAGTAGAGACAGGGTAGGAGACTTAGATGTTAAAGACAAAGGGCTTAACTGAAACTTCATAATAAGCTTCTATGTGTCCACCCAATGAAAACAAGTGGTAAGCAGATGTGGCTTGTTTTGCATTTACATTTCAGAGATAGAGAGCTTAACCTGAATCTCATAAGGGCTTCAGTATATACTCAGTGAAAACAAAAAATAAACCTGAGTGGTTTGTTTTACAGACTTAGGTGATTCCTTCTCTAAAGTGAATCAACTGGCAGATGCCACTACAAATGAAAGTTTCTCTTCACAATTTCCATTTTGAGCCAGATTTTTCACTTTCTAATTTTCAAGTACTTTTGTCTTACAAAATAGATCTAATTGTAGGATGGTATAACAATAAAGAATGCCATTTAGAAGCTAATTTCTCCACCACTTAGATTACATTGCCATCAGGCCAAGCTGCAGAAAAGATCCAATTTTATCCCAATTCTTTTTCCAATCCCAAAAGGGGATTCTTAGGAGTAATTTTGCATCCCATCTACGAGAACCTATAAGAATCTGATCATGGCCAGGGCAGAGAAGGTAGGGGGTTCACTTGTTTTTAAATGTTATAAACAGAATTTGTAAGCTAAATTTCTCTCTTTCTTCTGGTCTGTGTATATGCACACACACACACACACACATACACACCACCAAAAAAATAATAACAATAATAAAATAAAATAAAAAATAAAATAAAACCAACCCAAAGAATTCCTTGATGAGATCTAGGACATTGCAGGGGCAGGGCTGCTCCGGCAGCTGATACTATTAAGCCAGACAGGGTGGAATTAACTTGCTGGTATCAGCAGCCATGAGGAAAGAGGTGTGACCTGGCCCACATAGCAGAATAGCCTCAATCCCTAGGTTCCCAAAGTTTGAGTCCTGGATAAAAACATGGATACAGAAAAGAAAGAGACAGAACAATTTGGAAGAGGTGAGTAGGAGAGAGATAAGGAACCCTGACTCCCTCCATACAGAGTGTTGAAGTTAAGGAAGCAAGAGGCAAAGTTAGGTAAACACCCATTTCTATGGAGTCTAGAGGATTTTGGCTGGAGGAGAGAGGAAAGCATAGGTCAAAGTGGAAGGGGAAGGAAAGAATGTCACCTCTCAAAGCCACAGGGTTTCAAGGCCAGAAAAAATGAAATTTATGGGCTGTGCAACAGTGTAGCTCTTGCCACCAGTCCACAATTGACCCAGGTTTCCAGGCCAAGCTTCCTGAGAAAAAAGAGCAGAGGTTATAAAGCCGGAAAGAGTAAAGATATTAACCAGGAAATAAGGCAAAGAAGCAGACATGCTTCAGCAATTAAGAGAACTCACCAACTTTGCTTCAAGCCTCATTTCCCCATATGGGCCATGAGAAGATGTTACTGGCAGTGCAGCAGAGATGCAGCTCGGTGCTGTGACCTATTTTAAGGAGTTCCCCTAGTCAGAGCTCTCAGATTAAGGACTCAGATTAACGTGGGTCCTTGGCTTTATTGCAGAAAAGAATTTCAGGGTGAGACAAAAAGTGAAACAAAGTTATAGCATTTATTTAGTGTATACTTTTGCGTAAGGGTGTGTGCTCATAGAGAAAGGGCGAAAAGAATCATAGTACATGTTCAAGACATGAACCATGTTCCATGTGAAATCAGTCCTGGGCAGCCAGCTCTTGATGCCCCTGTCTTTCTAGTACTGCCTCAACTACACTCCTGATAATCATTAAAAAGATGAAAATTATGTATATATATATATATATGTGTGTGTATATATATATATATATATATGTATATATACATGGCAAATGTTCCTGACACATTACTACCTGAAAAAAGCAGATTATGAAAAATTATTCATAATAAAATCCAAAATTCATAATTCATATTCATAATAAAATTTTATGAAATAAATTTCATAAAAAAGTATAAAGATAAAAATGTGGAAGGATATCTATCAATATTTTAATGGTTATGGGTGATTTTTATCTCTTGTTTAGACTCTTCTGTATTCCCTAAGTTTTTACAATAATATACTGTTATGTTTTATAATTAGGAAAACACTTTAAAGTTTGAAAAACATAAGGCTCTCTTTGTGGTTGGGCTCAGATCATGAATTCAATCCACACATGATTCTAATCTGCATCTGATTTTGTAGCCCTCTAAAGCTATTGAAAGAGTGTGGATTCAATTCAAGAATATATGTTAGTTTATGAAGAGGACATTGCTAAAAGGGTCAGTCCTGGGATTAAGAAAGTTATTTAGTCAATAAATATTATTTTTCTCCCCCACAAAGAGAGGGAGGAAAAAAGAGGCCATTTGCATTATAGGTGTGGGCTGGAGATTCTTGAATCCCAAACTCTGAAGAGAGAGATTCATTTTCAGAGTCCCCACACAGACAGTGGCATCATTCATTTCCTATTTGGAGACCATACTGTCCAGGTGGCATTCATTTCCTATCTGGAGACCATACTGTCCAGGTTGCTAGAGTCTCCAGTACTCTCAGAATGGTGGTGAAGCAACACCACCATTTCATTTCATTTCAATGAAATGAGCGTGGAAGGGATAGCCTGGGATGCTAACTACCTTTTATAACATTATTTCTATGGGAAATGTGCTCTAAATCCCATACCACCAATTTGCATTGGAGCTTTTAGGATATAACCATTTTCAGTTTGGCGACCAACTTGACCCAAATTTATCCATTAACTATTTTTAAATCCTTCATTATTTTATAGTAGTTTGCAAACTTGGGAACAAATTCTTTAGCTTATGTTTCATTTGTTAATTGAGCTCACAGTCAAAGCGTTTTCAAGACTGGTGGAATCTTTAGAGATAGGTATCTAGTTCTTTAATAATGATTACTTCTTGTTGATTGTTGAGTCTGGTGGAATTGTCCAGGGATGGAGCAGTTATAGTAGTTATTTCTCTCCTCCCTAGTTCCTCTTCTAGTCTCACTTTCCTTTCTCATTGTTGAAAGAAGCTTTAAAGAATAAATTCTTTGTTTTAAGGGTGATCTTATATTTACCCAACATATTTCTTAGGTCCTATAATACTAAAGCTTCCTAGCATATGAGACTGTTTCAGGAACATCTAGAAAGGTACTTAATAAATACTTGGGAATCTTATGAAGTGATAGAAAGAGGGCTGGACTAGACATGATGAAAGTTGGGTACATGTTTTGGCTAGCCATATGAGTTTAGAAAAGTCATACAACAAGGAGCAGACATGCTCATCTAAGATGGTCTGTCTCTATCTGACAGGTGAAGACTGAACTGAGAAGCTTATCTTCTATGTATGGAACAGTTTTAAACCTGTTTGATAAGAAGTTTCTAGGTCAAGAAAGGGTAGGGCATGTTGCCCTCTATTACATTGGTCATGCAGATCTGGTGACCATTTCTCTCTCCCTCTCTCTCTCTCTCCCTCTCTGTCTCTCTCTCTTTCAAATAAATCTACATATTTTATTATTCAGATACCATATTATAAGCATTTTCATTCATTTTTCCCATTTATAATAATTCGTGTAGTGTTCTATAGCAAATTATTGACTATATGTTCTTTACAAATCAGCATCCTTCTCCAACTGGCAAGTTGTTTTTGTTTTTATTTGTTAGTTTTCAAAACACATAATCATCATGCCATTGGTATGCTTACAGGGTTAACAATAATGTCTGTCTGTCTTTCTTTCTTTCTTTCATTATTATTATTTAAAATTAGCATGCAAAATAATGCATTTCATTATGAAAATTTATACATGTATAGTAGATACTTTATTCATCTTCATCCCCTAATTACCTTTCCTTGTTCTTCCCTTATCCCTCCCACTGGTCCCCTTCCTTCATCCAAGTACTTGGTGACCATTTCAATAACTTTGGAGGGTTGTAGAAAATAACTTTCCTTGACTTTTTAGAGCTAGAGCCTTTTCTGGATCAAGAATGCTTTGTGAATTAGATCAAGACTATGGTCCTTCTTCCCCTAAAGCTGTGCAATAAATGCAGGGGTTTCCCATAGCCCATGAAGCCCATGAAGCCCACCACAAATCTTTTTGGGATCCATGTTTGGCCTAAATACCAAATCTTAAGTTCAACATATTCTTGTGGTTTGTCCAAGGATGTTAAAAAACAGCTCTGGAGCAGAAAGTTCTTATTTCCTCTAAAAAACATTTTAGGGTTTATAGTTATCTCCGGTGCTTGCAGGCAAGTTGTTTCAGGACCTACAGAGGCCAAGAAATAATGTCTTTTCTCCAGTTTCTAACATGTTATACTCCAGGGAGTTTCAGCCAAATGCTCCAACAGATTTGGAGAGTCTATTTCCAATTAACTGGCTCATTCAGGCCTAAGGGAAGTCCCCGGGTTTCCTAAATTCTTGGAGAGATCCTGTTTCTGCTCCTGACCTTAGACAAGTTGCCTGCCTTTTCTGGGCCCCAATGTCCTCATCTGGTCCAGTTGATCTGTAAATTTCTTCAAGCTCCAGTGTTCTGATATCCATGATTCCTTGATATCTGTGTGGCACTGAGACATCCCTCTAAGAAGACGTGGCTCTGCAATCCTAATTCTGCTTTTGTAACCAAGGAAAGTCCTGTTCAGAAAGGACTCAAGCATTTGGCTTCTCAGGGGAGGGCAGGAAACAGGGACTTTTTGGTTTTTTTGCTTTGGGGGAAAAACTCATTTAGAGGAGTCTCAGAATGTAGATGTCTGCATGTGCACAAATGTATCTGAATGAAACATTCTCTCAAGGACCAGAAAAGGCATCAAGGACTTAGCTGTGTCCTAAAGAAACAGGAATATCCTCACTCTCAGGCATTCTCTCACTTCTATGACTCACCTCCTCTCTGTCCACAAAGTCATGCACAGGAATTAATTTACAGAGCCTGTCCAGAGGTCTTTAAGTAAACAGTGCTAACAGTCCTTTCAGCTACCCAGAAAAGCTTGATTTCAGGCCCTAGGGAGGAAGCTAATGACTTGTAGTTACTTTGCTATTGTTTTCCGAAAACAATTTGACTTCCTTTTAGGTAGCCTAGGAATTCCTTCTTTACAAATCCAGGCGCTTGGAGCCAGGTGAGGTGAGCTGGCCAGGTTGGAGCACAATGCTCACAGGGCAAGATAGCCTTTAATAAGGAGTTGCAAAGGTAACTTGAAGATCTTTTGGTCTAAACACCAAAACTTAAATTCAGCAGAATCTTCCCTGAGCAGGCAGCTCTGGAGGTTACACAAGACCCTATTTGGGAATGGGAGGGACCTTTGTGCCACTGCCTCTCTCCTGAAATCTCACCACCATCCCAGAGCATGTAATAATAACCAAGGTGTATAGTGTCCAGGCCTGCAGCCGTACCACTGTGGAGTCTGGTCCCATCAGATCTCAGAAGCTAAGCAGGGCTGGACCTGGTAAGTATAAGCAGTTACCATGTGCTTGGGCAGGAGACCGCCTGGGAACACCAGGTGCTGCAGGCTTGGGAGAAGGACCCAGCAACCCCCTCCCAAAATCAGCCATTGAAAACCCTATGAATAGCAGAGAAGCATGACAATAGTGTTTCGCCTGTTGCACATAGGGTTGCTATGAGTCAGACACTGACTCAACTGCACATAACAACAACAGATAGTGTTCAGAGAACAACTTTGTGAAGATTGTATTATTGTGACCATTTTACAGACAAAAGTGTTAAGATTCAGCGACTTGCTGGAGATCACACAATAAGTAAGGAACAAGGTTCAGATTTCATCTCAAATCTGACTCCAGGTTAGGACCTCTCTCAAACAGGCTATGCTGTGCTGTCAGACTTTGATCTATCCCTTAAAATCTGAATTTTGTAGCGGATTGAAATTTGCCAAATGTAGAGTTTAAGTGAAAGATCAGTGTCCTCTCTTCTCTCCATACTCTAATGCTGGTGGGGGAGGGAATTGGGCCTGATGTTGGGGAGCTATTTTTGGAGGTGCCTATCATGGAGGTTCTCAGCAGAGTGAGCCAGTCCCTTCTCACTGCCAGAGAAGTTCCCCACAGGCTTTCTCTGGAAGTAGACTGAGCCCCATTGATTTTCTTTTTAAAAATGGTATTACAGAGACTTCTGTTTTTGAAGAGTGTTAGACTTTCTCATTTTTGCTATTGCTGATCCCCACATGACCCTTTATTTCACTACCATTACTGCACAGATGCAGCTGACTCATGACATGGTATTTTCACTTGTATCCTGTGGTTGTGAAAGCTGAATGTTGAATAAGGGAGACAGGAGAAGGAATGATGCTTTTAAATTATGGTGCTAGAGACCAATATTGAATATACTGTGGACTGCCTAAAGAACCAACAGATCCATCTTAGAAGAAGTGAAACCAGAGTGCTCCTTGGAAGCAAGGGTGTCTAGACTGTGTCTTACATATTTTTGGACATGTCAGAAGGGACCTGCTTATAAAACAGAGAGAGTGTCAGATCAATGAAAAAAAGGAAGACCCTCAACTAGATGGGTTGACACAATGGCTGCAACAATAGGCTTAAACATAAAAGAGATTGTGTACCTGGCACAGTGTTGGGTAGTGTTTCATTCCATTGTACATAGGGTCACTATGGATTGGATCTGACTTGATGGCACCTAACAACAACAATAACAACTACATAGAAGGAAAGCTAATAACCTTTGGATTTCCTGTACACAAGCTCACTTAGCCACTCATTCCGCTATATTCTACTTATTGGTGCCTAGGGTTCTTTCCCAAGCCACAAGAAGCATCAAGGCAGAACTTGTGCTTCATTTATCTTTGTATGCCCAGTCCCTGGGCAGAATATGCCCTTGCACATAATATGCCTTCACTGAATTAATAAATAATGAATGAATGACTACAGAGCAGGTGCTGTTTCCCAGCCTCTGGGAGGTCTCCTGGGTGGCAAGTGTGAATTCACCTAGAAAAGAAGTTACCATGTGCTTTCACATACAAAGGCAAAGATAATAGGTAAGTGGTGCCTTTAGATGTGTTCAGTGCCCAACCTGCATGGCTATATCTAGTGGCCTTGCTCAAAGGAGGCAATGATGATGGACATAATAGCTACAGCTATAATAATCATACTCCATGCTTTCATTGTAAAAATTTGAACTTTTTCTAAGGTATTATACTATCTATAATTTAATTTTAATCTTCAGAACAGATGTATGATTCATTATATGCCATATGTATGCATGTAACTATACGGATATGTATGTATATTGTATATATTACATTTTATATAATACACACATAGGAGAGAGAATATTTAGCCCTAACTTCATTTCAAACGTGGTATACCATCTCATTCAATAGCCAATCTACATGTTTGATAGACACTACCATTATCCTCATTATAAACGTGAAAAAGATGTGGCAGAGGAGGGTCACAAAGCTGCCAGGTGGTGGAACCAAAATCTGAGCAAAAGCAAGTACTCTTAACTACAAGTTACCTGCCCCACACCCTGTCCATACTTCCTTGGGTATATCTCTGAATGTGAGACTAACCTTTGAAAACCAGAGTTACCTAAATTGCTCTTATCTCCTATAATATCTTGTCCCCAGGAATTAAAGTTGAGTCTAGAGACGAATTTGGGAGAAGTCACAAAACCTCTGTTCTTGAACTAGGTTTTGAACACAATGGCTAAATTATCAAGATAGGCACAAGGTATTGAACCTCTATTTATACATAAGGATATGTCTCTATTTTGGAGTGACTTGTGTGAGGGCATCAGAGTTAATAACATATTTGGTGGAAAGTTTCTTGATCTTTTATTTTATGATTTTTATCAATAGACCATCTAGTACTATACCTAGCACTTAACTGAAAACATCTTTCAAAATAAAGGAGAAGAAAGTCCTTTTGAGTCCTTGAGAGTGGGTAGGTAGGGGTAGAGCCAGGATCCATCCCTAGTTAGAGAAGAAAGGAATATGCTTGAGATTTGCACTCCAATCTCTAGACCTTGTCTGTAACAGGTCCAAAGTTTGGGAGTCTGTCTTCTTACTTTCAAGTACTTCCCTCTGGCCTTGTAGGAAAATGCTATCCCAAGATCTTCCAGGAAAAATCTCTTTTAAATTTTTATTTATTTGGTTATTTATTTTATTGTTCTTGTTGCAGGATGAATTCTCCAGTCCTGTGACTTTCAGGGCTCAAAAGTGAAGCTGCGATTAGTTGTTGCTCTCATGATCTGACTTCAGTGGGAAAGAATCAGGCTTGCCTGGCATGGACTCCTTCTCTCCCTCTTTCTGCTGTTTCCTCTCTTCCTTGGTCCAAGCCCACCACAAAAGAGTTCTGAAGCCTGGGTTCCCAGAGGACCTCATCTGCCTTAAGCCCAAGAAGACTATAGATGTGATTTTGACTTTGTCTTTTGGTATTAAAACTTGAGATGTGATGATAGTAGACTCACAGACCAAAGCACCAGGAGCAATGAAGTCTGTATTTCTTTCGCTTTCCACTTTTTGGCACAGAATGTTATTGCCCTTTTTAGCCACTATGTGGAAAGTAGAAGTCTTAAAGGGAATGGCTTATGTCTGCCGTGTCTGCATCTTAACCAGCAGAAAACTGTGACCTCAGCCCACTAACCGTGGCTCCAATTACCCAATTATGCCCTCCAATAAGGCACCAGGGACTCCTTGCTCTTGCAATTAGATGCTAACAGAAATTATTTGAATGTGTTATCATGTAGGCTATAAGGGAGGTAGCTGTTAAAACATCTGCACTGCAGTATCTTGGGAGGGAAACTTGTAGAGTCAGAGATTCATTGGGTAGCAGAGATATGAAAAGGTCTTCTTGCTTCTAAAGGGAAAGGTAAAAAGGAGCAATTTTCAATATTCTGCCCTTAAAAGAACTTATAGAGAATGTGATTTAGCCCTTGCAAATCTCAAACAGTGCTGAGCCACCTCCATAATTATGGACAAACACAATCTCTCCTGCCAGGGTTGGAGCCCATCCCTCTTGTGCTACCAGGAGGTGTGTCTGTTCTTACCTGGAGCTCCCCTGGCCCTCCTCTCTTAACGGCCCAACAGGGTTAAGGAGAATTTCTTCTCCAGCTGGGAGGAGAAAGTGCTTGACCTTTGGTATCAAGCAGTTCTTTTCTCTATTTGCTTGCAGTGGTACCACTGTGGCTTCTGATCTCCTCAGATCTCGGAAGCTAAGTAAGGTTGAGCCTGGTTAGTACTTGGATGGGAGACCACCTGGGAACACTAGGTGCTATAGGCTTGGGAGAAGGACCTGACAATTTACTCCCCAAAATAATCTGCCATTGAAAACCCTATGAGTAGCAGAGAAGCACTAACAATACTGTTTTGCCTGTTGTATGTAGGGTCGCTATGAATCAGACATTGATTTGACGGCACCTAACAACAACAACAATGGGGCAAGTTTCTAAACGTCTCTGAGTCTGAGTTTTCTCTACCGTAAAATGGAGATA
The DNA here is from genome assembly GCA_007922755.1 of Pedetes capensis. Taxonomy (NCBI): domain Eukaryota; kingdom Metazoa; phylum Chordata; class Mammalia; order Rodentia; family Pedetidae; genus Pedetes; species Pedetes capensis. The sequence continues at coordinate 98,627 of VMDO01002276.1, forward strand.
ATAACATACTATCTATCTTACACTCTTGTGAGGTAAAATTACCTAGTACATCGAAGGGCTTCAATAAATGTTCTGTTCCATTCCCCTTCACTACAGGACAAGAAAGACATCACAGTATGTGAACCTATTTTCCAAATGAATTCCCTCACATAATCTAACACTTTATTATAGTATATCATTATCATTGATACAAATACACATAGGATACTTCATTTATACTAAGTATTTTGCCTAAATAACTCTTTTTTGGGACTAGCATATCAGCTCTTTGTGACAGGGGATGGTCCTTGTCTCTCACTTAGCATAGACTGAGCCCATAGGAATGGCCAATGAATCCTTGTGGAGACCCTGATGTATACACAGTTCAAATGGTCTTCATAAAATTATTTTTCTCTTTTCATCTCAAAAGAATGTGAAATGTGCCTAGTACGATGCCTGGCATATAGTACATATTAAAGAAAGTATATTTTGCAATCACATTTTTAATGTGTGGAACATAGACCTCAACACCTCTTTCTAGGGTCTTTTCTTACTCTGAATGTGAGGATGAAGGGGAAGACGTGACAGAACTTCAGTCCTTTGCTCTCTCTCATGAGGCATCAGGCATCTGCTCATGATGTTCTTCTTAGCTATGTGGTGGCAGCCAGATTCCTCAGCCTTTTTAGAGAATCGCTCTAGATCTGTAACCCAAATGACATTTTTACTTTCATTGGAATCCTCACCTCAGCACAGGAGGGAATCCAGCAAGAAATAAACCACACTTCCAAGGTCTTTCCTAGAGCAGCTTAGTCAGGGGCCACCAAAATACAGGCTGTCTAGATGCCATGCTGAGCAGGTGCCTGGCTGGAGGTGGTCCTGGCCTCTCTCTGCCCTGATGTAGCTTCCTAGAGCACCTCTATAAATCCATCCAGTTTCATCACTACTTTATTCTCTACCTGCCAGGCAGGGTGGCAGCATCTAACTCTCCAGAATCACTGGTGTGCCTGTATCTAGGTTATTCCTCCCTTCTGAGCATTCAGAGGAAAGTGGCATTCTCCCTTCCTCTCCAGGGATCTAGGACTCACTCGCTGACAATCTCTCCTTTGACAGCCAAATGATCTGGGAATTAATATGCCACTATACCTTTCCCAAGTTCAGGCCATCCTCCAACTGAGACCTTACAGGTTCTTTAACTGGCTATCTCCTGGCAAGAGATGCTTTCTGATGTCTTGTTTTGTAGAGTGGCTGTGATAGAGGGACGAAGTCACAGAGTAAGGACAATTTCTGTTTTGGAGAAGAAAGTAAGTGTCACCAGGGCAATATATTGGTTTCACATGCTGAACTTTATCCCAGCCAGGGTAAGTACAGATGGGGAGGAAGATGGATTTTGTATTGTGTTGTATTGTGTTGTGCTATATTGCATTGTGTGGTGTTGTGTGGTATTGTGTTGCCTTGTACTGTATGGTGTTGTATGATACGGTGTTGTGATGTCTTGTATTGTATGGTGTGGTATTGTGTTGTGTGGTGTGGTGTTGTATTTTTCAGCTGCATCCATAGCACTTCCTGATACTAGCCCCTATTCTATGTGCTTTGCCCATACTCACCAATCCTCCCAACAGCCCTAAGCGGTAGATACCATGATCCCCAATTCACAGCTGAGAAAATTAAGCTGCATGGAGGTTATCTTCCTCAATGTCACACAGCTAGTAAGTGGCTAGCTTAACACGTTCTTTTAAATCAGAGCTAGGATTCAAACCCAGACAGCTGGCCCACAATCTCCTCTGACACTGCATAGGAAAAAGGGGAATTCTGCCAAAGGGATCAGGCGTCCTGAGTTTGTTTTCACCAGGGCTATTGCTGCTCTCCCTATAGGAAATTGTCCCTCACTGATGTGGGAAAAAGTGGAGGTCCCCAAAGGGCTTCCTGAGTGAATTAACCCCTTCTTTGCTGATGCTGGGGAAAGGATGGAGAAGAGGGATCTCGTGGGCAGTGCCAATTTTCCTGCTGATGCCTCAAAAAAGCTATGGATAGGGGATCTGAGGAGACTCAGCAGAGGGGTGGGTGGGAAAGATCTAGGAAGGCAGCAGCAGCCTGAGGGAGAGGGCGGGCCGCAAGGACTGTGGGACCAGCGACAGCGGGATGGCAGCCAGGGAGGAGCGGGCTCTGCCTCCTGGGGAGAGCACAGTGAGGAGAAGCTGCAAGGAGGAGGAAGGAAGAAGACTTTTTAAAGGAGAGCAAAGATTCTAGGAGCGCAAAGGAGAGAGAAGGGAGGGAGGGACCCAGAGGGGAAAAGGGGTGGAGAGACAGGAGGAAGAAGTGGGAGGAGGGAGGGTGACACACACCGATTGAAAAGAGGGTGGAAAGGGATCAACTGACAGGCTCAAGAGCAAATAATAGTGAGCAGTTGGAGAGGCAGCCAGAGCACGAAGGAGCCAACAGAAGTTCCAGAGAGGAAGAAAAGAAGCCGGTAAGGGTGGACTTGAACTTTAAGAGAGAAAATTACAAGTGAATAGGAAGTAGCCAGAAGAGAGAGATTTGACTATCCAGAGTCTGGATTTATAAAAAAGCTTTTTCGCCATACCTGTGAGTTTATTCCCTTTGCCTCAAATTATTTCCTGTGATGGTGAGGTTTGGGTGTGTGAAGAAGAAAGGTTTAGTGAAGCAGCGGATTCATGACTTACTTGATCTGTACGGAGCTGTGAGTGGGGAGTCTTGGGGGTTAGCGCCTGCTCCTGTGGACTTGCACTGTTCTGGGGGCATCTCAGAGGTAGGTCACCAGTCCGTTTCTAAGAATTTTTTATTAAGAGGGAATTGGCCCTTTAAAAACAAAAAGACAGCATTGTTTTATGATGTTTCCTCTAGGCATGGAATCTTTTTTGAGATGCTTTCTCCAGCATCTAGGGAGTGTTTTTATTTTTTTAATTTTTATTTATTTATTTATTTATTTATTTATTTTTGTCTTTGAAAGGCATGTTGGATGGTTTAAAAATATTCTCTGCTTAGTTTTCCACAGAGTGCCATGTCCCCACAGTACCGTGGCCACATAGGGAAAATCCAGGCTGCTCTCAGAGACAGGTGAAGGAGGCGGAGATGTGGAGAGGAAGGGTGGCAGCATTTCTCTTTTCCACCTGATGTCTGGTGTGAGGTACAAGGCACAGGACAGAGAAGTTTCTGTCAGCTCCTTGCCCTCTTCTGAGCATGTAACAAAAGAACCCAGACTCAGGGGCTGAGAGACCTGGATCTGGTCCCTCTGAGTGGCTGGGTGGCCCTGAACAGGACACTTTCCCCTTCTGGGGCTCAGTTTCCTCATCTATAACATGAGGGGATTGAAGTAGGAGGCTTCTTCTGATTCCAGGAAGCCACCACATTGTTAATAGACTCAAATTCAATTTAGAACTGCTGAAAAGGGGGTGCTCTGCACAAGGGGTTCACAGCCTTTGCTCAGTTTTTCCTTTGTTCCCCTTCCTGGTATCCCACATAGTAGAGGGATTCCTGGCTCTTACTCCTCCGCACAGCACTGGGGTGGGTGTTCACTGAACAAGGCTCTGGCATACCATGGTCTGACGGCCACGGAGTTGGGAGAACTGAAATCCAGAGGAACTGAGTGGATACCAAGGCCCACGTGTGGTACAAGCTCCTCCGCCAGCCTGGTGGTGTGGCTGGAGGCATATCAGCCTGCCTTTCACATCAGCAGGCCAAATGGTCTCATCTCCTCCACCCATGGCCCCCACAGTCACAGCCCAACCCAGAGCCTGATTCAAGGCTCTCTAGGGACAGCCCTGAACTCTCCACCTTCCTGTCAGTTTCCCCAGGGCAGCTGAGCTGTTTGTAGCCTGCTCTCCTGGCTACCTCTCTGAGCCTTTTCCTCCTACCACAGCTACCAATGAGGAGTCCCAAAGACCACAGCATGCAGAGCAGGGAACACCAGGGGGGCATTCTCTGGTGCTAACCTGAGCATCCCTTCGCCCAAATGCATGACATTCACAGAGTCATGGCACTCAAAAGTCAGGTTTCCCTGCCTTGCTACTGCCTTGAAACACTAGCAGGGTCTTGCTGGGCTCCTGAAATTGGCCATTACTCTTATCTCTTAGCTACCTCACTCTTGCCCATGGTCCCAGTACTGGCTAACGTCCTAGGACATTAAAACCAGAAGAGGTCTCTTAAATTGCCAATCAACCTCCTCTTTTGACAAATAAAGAGAAGAAGGCCTAGAAAAGGAACATGATTTACCAGAGATGACAGTGAATCAGGATGGACTCAGCTGGGAGAGCAGCCGGCTGTGCTCACTCATCCCTAGCACTGCTCTAGCCCTGTTCTTGGCTGTGTTTCCCAGTCTCTCTCTCCCCACATCTCCCTGATTCTTCCACTTAAGCATTTTTACAATGCTGGTTTTCACAGCGATAGCCACCTGCCCACCTGGGCCCCTCATCTCCATTGCCCAGTAGAGCACACGGGCAGTGGAGGGTCTTGGGCCCTAACAGCCACTGGCCTGTTGAGTACTGGCTGACCCCATCCTGGAAGCAGCCAAGTAAAATAAGATGGTGGGGGGCTGCTGTTTGTGGGGGCTCATTCAGGATGGGAACTGGAAGACCTGGAATCCTCAGGGTCAGGTAGATCCAAGGCCAAGCTCATTCCCCTGTCCCAGGGAAGGACTCACCTCATAGGTGATAGGGGATTCAGAAGCTCCCATAAACCCTACCCTGGGTTCAAGGGTTGAGCAATGTGGAGTTCCCTGGAAGGCTACAGGGTTCCTGTAAAAAAAGTTGACTTCCCTTCTATTGTTGGAAGCTGTGGGCTCCTGGTGCCACTTTGTGAATCAACTGTTTCTGACCCATTAGCAAATAACAGGCAAGAAAAAAAAAATCCAACAATCCATTCAGTTTCACAAGGAAAAGGAGTGAGACTTGAGGTGTCAGAATCAGAGGTACTGATAAAGCACAGAGGGGCCTTAGAGTTTATTTAATTCCGGGGCAAAAGGGAGAAGCTGGACATTTGGAGTCACATTTGGTTTAGAATTTTAGCTGTATGACTTGAGGCAAATTATTTAATGTCTCTGATTTTCGGGTTCTTCATTTGCTGAAGAGGTTAGTAAAGATCTTCCTCTAAGGTTTTATGAGGATTAAATAAAGTGTCCCCCCACCCCATGATGCTGGGGATCGCACACTAGGGCCTATGTACAAGTTAAGCAAATGTTCTACCACTGAGCTACACCCCCAGCCTGGTATTTTAAATGGCTATCACGTAGTAGGTGCTCAACTAACAATAGACCCATAGGGTATAATCTGAATCACCTGGTCCTCAGTCCAAGTCTCTTTGAATTGGGTCTCATTTAATGCAAAGATGTTTCTATAGTGAAAAGTAGCCATTCCATATAATTCTGAGGAAATACTGCTTGATTTTTATGACTATAGATTTTTTTTTTCTTCTGGGACTACTTTTTGCTGACCTCTAATCTGAGAGTCAGCCCACGGTGGGGTCCGATCCTGTCAGATCTCAGAAGCTAAGCAAGGTCAGACCTGGTTAGTACTTGGATGGGAGACCTCCTGGGAATACCAGGTGCTGTAGGCTTGGGAGACGGACCCAGCAACCCACTCCCAAAAAACAGTAAGCCATTGAAAACCCTATGAATAGCAGAGAAGCATGACAATAGTGTTTCATCTTTTGTACATAGGGTTGCTATGAGTTGGACATCGACTCAACCGTACCCAACAACAACAAGCTGAGAGTCAGGCTGGGGTTTAGCTCAGTTGGTAGAGTGCTACTCTGCACTCTCTAAGGCCCTCGGTTCAATTCCCAGCACAGCAAAAATGGGAGAAGGACATGGTAATCCACTCTAAAGTAATCCCGAAACAATCAGCCATTGAAAACCCTATGAAGGTCACAATGAGTTGAACCTGACTCGATGTCACCTAACAACAAGCAGAGAGTCAGAAAATCTGACTTGCCACCTGGCTCTACTATTACAACTGGGCAAGTCGCAAACTCCCCAGATGTGCTAACTTTGAGCTGAGAGCCTCAGCAATCATCCAGCCTGACTGTCTTGCTTTACTGAGTGCCCTGAGGATCAGAGAGTGGGGGATGACTCTTGTCTAAAGCCAGGATAAAACAGCTGGAACCAGAAAGAGCTTCTTTTATGAAATGATAATGCTGCATTTTCATAGGAAACTTCCAGAATCTTACTGCAACCTGGAAGCTGATTCAGAACTCCTCATTCAGAACTTCAGGCAAGGTCAGGGTGGCTAAGGGTCAAGATGTTCCTGCTCTTCAGATTACAGTAGATAACTCCCTCTTTCTCTTTCAAGTGGAAAGGAGTCTGCCTGAAGCCCTCTGTTGTGGGAGTGTCTTCATTTGGTGACCACATTCAAAAGTTCTGTAGCTCCTTAGAAGGGAGCAGTCCCACAAAGCGTATTGAGGCAGGCTGGACCTTTCACAGAAATGAGAGAGTCCTGATTGGAGAAGACCCTGCACCTCACTGCTTCTCCAAGCCCTGCCCAGAGTGTCTTGATGCCTAGAGAAACAACTAGCTTACAAATAAACGAGTGTCCTCATTGTCCATGCTTTCCCCATCTCTGAAAGTCACCTTCTTGTACCTGGTGCCATGTGAAGTCCTTTCAGTACAACTAGCCTGCTGTACTCTCAAATTCAGCATCAAGTTGGCGAGTTGGATCATGTTTAAGAGTTTTTACTGGGAATGTCAGAAAAGAAAACAAGGTACTAACATCATGAAGTGCCTTCTATGTGCCAGACACCCTTCTAGGTGCTGTTACATATTCACATATTCTTTAGTCCCCATGAGTAAATATTCCTTTTTTTTTTTTTCAGATTAGCTGAAAACTGAGGGGTTAAATAACTTGCATTAGGTCACAAACCAGAGAGTGGTGCAAGCAGGGTCACAGCCCCACTATTCCTTAGAAACTATGGGTCTCACCATCTAGCTATGACTGTTTCTGTTGCTTTCGTGATGAGGTGACATCAGTGGGACACCAGAGGCTGCTGTTTGGCCAGCTGAGAACCCAGCAGCAGACCCGGCCACAGCCAAGAGCATTTAGTGGCTAAAAATGGAAATCACTTTCTATATGTGATTCTGGCCAAATGGTGGCAGATACTGAAGAGTCTGGGAATCCTGACCACTGTGGGCTAAGGACCCCAATGCAGTGATTAATTCCAGGAACAGCATATGTAAGCACTGGCTAAAAGGAGAAGCCCTGGGCCTCTTCTGGGATGAGGTAAAGCAAGAAAGCCTTACTTGCAAATTGAGACCAGCGATTTGGTCACAGGGTCATCATAATCAAACAGTCCTAAGTAGTTCATTTTCTTTCCCTCTTCAGAGATGAAGAGAGAATCTGGCCTTTGGAGACAGATTGACCATGTTCAAGTCTTTTGCAGCATTTGCCAATTGTCACACTTTGTACAAGTTACCTAGACTCCACACCTTAGTTTTGTCATCTGTGAAATGGGACAAAACAACTGTCCTAGAAGAGTTAATCAGAGGGTCAAAAAGTATAGTTGTAAAGGGTTTTGCACATGGAAAATACTTCTTGCTTTCAATTTAGTGCTAGCTGTTCCTACTACTCCTTACTTCCATTTACTCCAGTCATCTTATATAAAAATAAGGGTGGAGTTGGGTATCTAGGGTTCTAAGATACCTAGGTTTCTTTTAGCTCTATGGCTCTATAAATCTATGACAAGATGGTGGGAACAAGAAAGAAATGTGAGCATGATCACAAATAAAATTTTCCTTACGAATTGCATGGGTACTAATTCACTCCTTTTGGGGTAATTAATAAGAGTCTCAATATTTTGTTGAAATTTAGTATCTCCATTTACCACCTATTTCCATTCACTCCTTATAAATATTTCTTTTTGCAATATTTTAAGGAGAAAATTACTTATCCCGGGATAATTCTCTTTCTCCACTTTTCTTGTGTCCTTCAACTTTCTTGGTTTTGAAACAGCTGTCTGCCAGAAGGGTGTCTTTGAATAGATCAGTCTGTCCTTGCCAGAATAAAATACTGCAATTTAAGGAGGAGTTAATTATCTGCCATTGGCTTGAGTATTAGGAAAACTAAAATGAATACTTTATCTCCCCCATCTATCTCTTTCTGCTCTCTCTGGCCTTTATTTCTTTCTCTCCCCTCTATAGTGATCAAGGTTTAGGAATGCAGACCCCCAAGGGACTTCTAATTCTGAGGAAGTAGCTCACAGTGCCCCACTTAATAGCTACAGCTATTATTATATGCCTGGTCATTTCCCCTGAACCTGAAATAGATATCCCAAACCTCAATCAGGGAAGGAATTTAAATCTTAACTATAAGAATTACCCTCAACCACTTATAATCAATTCCCTATCCTGACAATTATCTCATGAACATCCCTGCTCTCATCATCTTATATAAAACTGGCAAGGCTTTGACTAGGATTGCCAAAGAAAGAAATGGTAAATGATTTAGATAGAGGTTAGCACAATTGTTAAGACTGGGGACATTACTCTCAGATGATGTAGGATCCTGGTTTGACTCCAGCTCCACCTTTTACTAACGGTATGATCTCGCTCAAGTTACCCTTTCTGAGCTCTGTAAAAAATGGATGAGAATAGTCCCTACTTTATCAAGTTGTGAGAAGCAAATGAAAACCAACCACCCAAACAACAAATGTGTATATGTATATATATAATATATAAATAACACACACACACACACACACACACACACACACACACACACACACTAGGTGTTTGGCACATAGAAAGGTCTCAGTAAGTATTATTTCATTGTATTATTATTATTTTTATGAGCTAGATTCAAATTCTGTGTTTGTATGTAATTCTAGATAAACTACTAGATGTAGCTAAGAATCTCAGAGGATAAAATAGATTACTGAGACTAAGTTTGGTGGTGCATGCCTATAATCCTAGCACTTGGGAGGCTGAAGCAGGAAGATCACTGCAAGTTTTAGTCCAGCCTGGACTACACAGCAAGTTCCAGCTCAGCTAAGGCTACCTAGTGAAACCTTGTCTTAAAAAAGAAGGGGGAGGTGTCCTGGGAGTGCAGCTAAGTGGTTGAGTACTTGTCTGGCATGTGTGAGTCCTAGGTTCATGAGTCCCTAGTACTGCCTCCCCCTGCCAAATATATATAGCCTGTAGCTGTACCACTGTGGCAGCCAATCCCATCAGATCTAGGAAGCTAAGCAGGTTCAGACCTGGTTAGTACTTGGATGGGAGACGGCCTGAGAATACCAGGTACTCTAAACTTGGGAGAAGGAGCTGGCAGCCCACTTCCAAAAAGAAAAACCAAAACAACAACAGCGAAAAACAATCAGCCATTGAAAGCCCTATGAATAGCAGAGAAGCACTGATGTTATCATTTTACCTGTTGTACATAGGGTAGCTATGAGTCGGATACCAACTCATAGCTAACAACAACATATATATATGTATAAAATATATATATGTATAAATATATACATATATGTATGTATAATAAAATTAAAGATGTAGCTGAAGATCAAGAACCGTTTTTGATATAATCCTCCCCAAGTATCCATTTTAGGGAAAAACTATTGGAGTGAGGGAAAATCAGAAAAATGTATGTAAATGAATAAGGTACAAAAGAGCTCTGAGGTGATGGTTATGCTTGGTACTTTATATATAAAGCCACCTTTAATGTCAGGCATAGCAGAAGAGCTCAATAAACACTTTCTGAACTAAACCAATCTGGCATGATACTATGCCTCAGGCATTCTTTAAGGAGGCCCTTTGGGCCCTTTCACAACAGAAGTCTTTTATTTGGGAAGCAAGTCAACCCTGCCTTGTGCCACATTCCACCGTATGGTAAGTGAAATTACAGCATGGGCCCGGGGGATTGTTATCGTTACTATGAATAACAACCTTTATTGAGAACCAGAGATCTGTTAGATACTGTCCAGAACATGTGTAGTTCTCCAGAATTAGATTCTATGGAGTGGTCTTATGATCTAATTTTGACAAACTTGGATAAGTTCCCCAGTAATCTAAGGGGAGGAGGCATGAAGGGGTGGTGCATAGTGATGGATTCCACCCTAGACATATTCAGTCTTAGCCAAGTGGTAGGCTCTCTCCACGCAGAAGGAAAGCCCAGTGGCTTCTATCTCCCTGGTCCTCTGATCACCACAATTGGCAGGCAGGACTCCCTAAGCCAACTTTCCAGGAGGCCCATCTATTGATATGTAACATGTCCCTATATGTTTCTAACCCTCTGTGTGCATTCCTGTCCTTTTCTCCAGCAACTGTGAAGGCCAAGCCTTAATCAATATGGTATTTGATGTTTTGAGTGATGGGAATGCATCCATTTTTGTTGTTTTTATAAAGTGCATATTGTCAGTACATACTACTATGCATGGCACAATATTAAGCACCATAGGAGTGGGAGGGGAATTCCGAGGGGAGAATACAAGAGAGAAGATACATGACTAGTAGAGTGAACTATTCTCAGTACATATGTGAGACCCCAGAAGGGTTTACAGTGTAGCCTTAGGCCCAGCTGCTGACTCAGGGGGATACAGAAATTGTTGTCAAATACTGTGCTAGGAGGGCTGTTACATGTTTCTCCAGAGGGCAGAATTGGAATCAACAGAAGAAAGAGAATTTTTCAGCTATCCCTATGGTAGCTTTGTGCTCTCTCACCATATGTATTCTCAAGCAGGAGAGACCAGAGTGCTGGTCCAAGTATATGGGGAGGCGCTTGTCACCTGCAGCCTATATAATTTTTGCTGCAGCCATTATGAAAGGATTCCTACAGCATGGAGATTATTTTTCTTTATTAGTAAATGATGATGGGGTACAGAGTAGTATAACATTAGCTTTTTCCATGATGCATCCTTTATATCACTTTTGGCAACACTTTCATCAACCCACAAAGTTTATGGAGCCTCATGGCCAATATGTAGTAAAACTCAAATGCTTCTTTAGGTTATGTTCCCCTATTTTTCCAATATACTTATGAAGTTGTGCTGTTTACAGTGAGATTGACCTCTCCCCGTTCATCCCTTCACATTGACCCTCCTCCCCATCCCATCTTCTCTAATCATCACTTCCCTCTGCTAGTTCCCTCCCTCTTTTCTACTGCTTATGTTGTCCCTTCTATGCTAAGTTTAATTGTGCATTCTTTATACATCAATTTACATATAAGATTTTTTCTTCCTTTAAGTATGATTTAGCTCCTACATATGAGTGAGAACACATGGTATTTCTCTTTTTGAGCTTGTGTTCATTCGCTTAAGATGATGTTCTCCACTTCCATCCATTTTGTTGCAAATGACATTATTTCATTTTTTTATTACTGAGTGGTAGTCTATTGTGTATATGTACCATAATATTTTTTATGGTACATTCTTCTGTTGATGGGCACCTTGATTGGTTCCATATCCTTGCTATTGTGAAAAGTGCTGCATTGAACATGGAGATGCAGGTGTCTCTATGGTATGATGACTCATCTCCCTTTGGGTGTATTCCCAGTAGTGGTATAGCTGAGTTATATGGCAGTTCTATTTTCAGTTTTCTGAGGTATCTCCATACTGATTTCCAAAGTGGTTGATCCAATTTACAGTCCCACCAACAGTGTAAGAGGGTTCCTTTTTCTCTACAATATCACCAGCATTTATTATTATTTGTTTTGTTGACCTTGGCCATTCTTACTTGAGTTAGGTGGAATCTCAGAGTTTTGATTTGCACTTCCCTAATGGCTAGGGATATTGAGCATTTTTTCATGTGACAAGCATGAAGATTACTAATTGTGCATTCTTTTTTATCCCCAGCCCTTCTGGGGGCTATCATATTTGGGTCTGCCCTCAGGAGCAAGGTATGCACTGAATGTAGTTCGTCATACAGATTGAGAACTACTTCTGATACTAGGCATGACCTCCAATGCCCTCCTCCACACTCTGCTGTTGCTTACTCTACCAGCTCGTCCTCCCTCTCTTCTCTTTATACCCTAAAGCCATGCTACTTCTCATTTCATTGAGTTCACTCATGTAGTTTTCTGAAATTCCTGCCTCTTTTCCACATCTCCCCTACCCACTTTGCACCAGTACACATTTCACGTACACCTATCTCCTACTCAAGGTTGTTTCTTCTGGGAAGTTCTTTCTGTCCACTCACCCACTCCCGTTCCTAGCCACAGTCAGTGTTCTCTTATTCATTTTCATGACACATTACATTTAACTTCTATCCTAGTGCTCAGCATATTTGGTTGTGTTTATATCCACAACAAGACAAAGAGTTTCTTTAATACAGAGTCTTATTGGTCTTTGGGTCTCTAACTTCTAGCATAGAGCTAGCATAAGAAGACACTCAGTAAACGTTTATGAAACTGAACTGAATTATACTTTTCCACATACTTTTCCCCAGCACTCTATACAGTGTAAGTCACATCAAGGCAGCACAATAAATATTTGCTTGATTGCATAAAAGCTGACTCCTAGGCCTTATCACTAAACAGCACAGTCATGTCTCAAATCACTCAGTGCCCCAGGGGTAACAACACTTTATGAAGTTCCAAATACAGAGACTTAGGAATTCGTAAGCTCTACCCTTGGAAGAGAAATGGAAGGAAGTGTGCTGGCATCACTAGACTTGGTCAGAAACTCTGGAGTGAAGCCCTGGTTCTGCCCTCCATTACTCTTTGTTTCTTTAAACAAGTCATCTCCTTTATATGTTTCCTCCTGTGCAAAACAGGCAATCACAACCACTGCACAAAGTGTTTATGAGAATTCTTCCATTTGGCAATAAAAATTGAATGTCTTTAATTCTGAAGGTACTCAGTCTTCAACATAGCAACTATGGTCCTGCCCTCTGAGCCAAAAAGAGAATGTGAGATAGGCACATTTTGAACAGTGTAAGAAGTTTTAAAATTTTTTTTGTGTTTTTGTATTGCTGGACTTAAAAGAAGATTTGAATCTCCTTAGGACCACTTTTCAATGGTACTGCTAAATCAAATATTTTCTTCAGTCACTAAGAAAGCTTTTGTTGTATATATAATAGAAGAACCTACTACAATAAGAATACAGAGTAGAAGGCAGGGCCTTTAATTTTGAAAAGTTTACTATCTATTTGAGGGGAAAATCTATTAAATACTTGAGGGAAGGAATTATGCCTGATTTTATTAATTTAATAGATATCATTGAGTGCCTAATATCTTTTAGGTCTAGTACTTCCCCTCATGTATTGTTCTCAGTACTTAGAACAGTGATAGATACATAGTTATTGTTGTTGCTAAGCATCGTTGAGTCAGTGGCCAACTCATACAACAGGTGAAACACTATTGTCAGTGCTCCTCTGCTATTCATAGGGTTTTCAGTGGTTGATTGCTTTTTGGGAGTAGATTGCTGGGTCCTTCTCCCAAGATACATAGTAGGAACTCAGAAAAGTACTTGGAGGCTGGCTGATAGACACAGAACTTTTGGAGAACAAATCTAAAGCAGGATTTAACCAAGTATAAGAATGTATCTGACATGCTGGTTGATAATTTAGAGTCCAGGAGACATCAAAGAGAGCTGAGGTTAATTTAAAAGCCTTCTCCATTCCATTCTACCTCTGTGGGATCAAAGGAAGATGTGTCATTTATGAGTTTATGACAAATCTGGGTTGTTCTAAAATGTGTGTTTGTTTTTTTTAAAATTAGCTGTGTAAGGGTAGAATGATATAGGCATCAGAATAAGGACTTGGTTGGCAATGTGGATACCTGAGTTTTATTTCTAACCAAATAATTCATGAAGCCAAGACATAAAATGATTCATGCTCAACTCTATAAAATCCTTGGCCCTTTCTCTCTTACTGTGTTAGTTTTTGTAGCTATGACAAAATACCCGAAGTAAACAATTTAAGAGCGGAAAGATTTATTTTGGCTCACAGTTTCAGAGGTACCAGTCCATGGATATCTGGCTCCATTGCTTTCAGGCCTGTGGCAAGGCAGAAATATCATGGCAGAAGGTCATGGCAGAGGAAAGCTGCTCACCTCATGGCAGCCAGGAGGCAGAAAGACAGGACAGGGCCATGGGAAAGACAAACTCTTAAAAGCCACACCCTCAGTGATCTACTTCCTCTAACTAGGCCCCACCTCCTAAAAGCCCATTCAGTTATGGACTCATAAATGAATTGATCCATTGATGAAGCTAGCACCCTCATGATCCAATCACCTCTCAATAACTCCATCAGCTGGGAACCAAGCCTTCAATACATGAGTCTTTTGAGGAGACACTTCATATTCAAATCATAACACTTAAGAACCATGTTACTATTATCAAACAAGTTCCCTAGGGACCCTTCCAAAATTTTATTTGCCTCAGGATATAACACACTGAAAGAGAAAGTTGAAGATTTTGGAGAGAAGGAACTTTGTTGTTGTTAGGTGCCACTGAGTCAATGTCTGACTCATAGAGACCCTATGTACAACAGATCAAACAGTATTGTTGATGCTTCTCTGCTATTCACAGGATTTTCAATGGCTGGTTGTTTTTGGGGAGGGGGTTGCCAGGTCCCTCTCCCAAACCTACAGCACCTGCTGTTCCCAGGCGGTCTCCCATCCAGGTACTAACCAGGCCTGACCTTGCTTAGCTTCTGAGATCTGATGGGATCTGATGCCACAGTGGTACAGCTGCAGGCAAAGAGACTTTAGAATTGGGATATTCTCTTCTAGGTTCTAGAGACCGTCTCTTTTTGCCTTAGAGATTTCAGAAAGTGTATCAATTACAGATGGGTATGGAATGCAATTATTCAGGGACCTTTGGAAGGCCCTGGTGTAACAAGCCCATCCCCCCTAAATCCAGTAAGCCAGACTCAGGCTCTGCCACATACTCCCATAGCACCTTGTACTTCCTTAATGTTAACACACATCATATTTTATTGAAATTATGTATTTAGTTTCTCCCTCTAGAAATAAAGCCAGTTAAACTGAGCAGTAGCAGAGAATCCTTGTTTCTCCCTCTTCCTTTCTGCCATATCCTTAGTAGCTGGTATGATGCCTAGCACTTTGAAACCACCCAAAAAACTTTTTTTTCCCCTATTTTCAGTACTGGGGGACTGAACCCAGGGCCTCATGCATATTTTGCAAGTGCTCTGCAACTGAGCTGCACTCCTAACTACCTCCTAATTTTTATTTTTAAAATTGAGACAATCTCCTAATTTCCTCCTATGCAGGTTTCCTCTGGCCTTGACCCTGTGATCCTCCTGCCTCTGCCTCCTGAGTCACTGAAATTATAGGCATGAGCTGCCATTCCAGACTTCAAAAAACCTTATTAAATCAATGAATGGAACAGAAGAAGGACATTCTAGGTGGAACATAAGGAGTCAAGAGAAAGAAGTGGGAAAATTATAGGATGTATGCATGTGTATAGGAATCTAAGAATTGAATATGAGAGGGAAACAGTGAGAAAAAAGATAGGATGAGAAGGGTCTCAAATTGCTGGTTGGAGTTTCAACTTTAAAAGTGGTGGGAAACCAGTGAAGATTACAGCTAAAGTAGTGAGGAAAATTACCATTGTATTCGATAGAATTTATTCATGGCATGGGCAGCTTCCTTTGCCCCTCCCAACACACTTCCTGCCAAGAAGTTGATAATAATCTCCAAAGTATTTTATGTGCCATACACCCAGTAAACTCATTTAGTGGCTAATCTACAAATTTCTTTGGCTAAAGCCATGGGGGCCCCAAGGGAGCCAGTGTAGCTAGAAAACTGGCTTCAGCTGTGGACCTTTCCCATTAAAAACTGAGCAGCTGGTACATGGCAGCAATTTTAAGTTCCTCTGACCTTGCCTGAGAGTCCATGGGAAGTCATAATTGAATGGTCCTCCATCCTATTTCCTCTGCCAGGGACCTGAGAGCTCTTCTTTATCCCTACACCTCCACTTCTATCATCCCTCCCAATGAGATCCCCTTTCTAGCACTGTCTTTCTGGTTTCCCAACATGCTCTTTCCTTGAAACTGTTTTACTTCTCCAGGCGGGACGCCTTCACCTCAAGCAAGGGAGTCAGCAGTCAAACTTCTTGGCTGACCAGACCAAAGCCTCATATTCTTTGTCTGGAATTATTCTTAGACTTCCTTGGAGAGTGACAGAGTGAGAAGATCAAGAAGTCTTCAGGGATTAAGTGTGAAAAGCTTGTCCCAAATCCTGGAAGAATATAATATTCATTTCTCTTTGCTTCCTTTCAATTTCCATTTCCCTCTCATTTCTTCCTTTCTACTCTTCCCACCATTTCTCTTTTCTCTTTGTAATGCACATTTTTCTACTTTCTTCTTTCTCTCTCCTTATATGCTAATCCTTCCCTTACCAGTTTTTTTATTAATAATGGCTGCTTTTTATTCAGTTCTTAAATGCCGACCGAGTCCCATGCTCAGTGCTTTCTATATATCGCCTCATATCACTCTATGAACTAAATAATATCTCCATCCATTTTGCAGATGACTGTGGTGAAACCCAGATTGAATAAGGATTTGAGCTCAGCAGATGGTAATGGGAATTTGTATTCTCTGAACCATTACATGGTTTCTTTTTCTCCATTTCCAGATCCCCGTTATCATTCCCATTGTCTGCTCCGATTCCTCTCCTGATCTCCCTCCTTCCTTCTCTCTCACTTTTCGTAGTCTAGTCACTTTAAAACTGGCTGACTCTGAAGAAGCTGAACATGGTACATGTGCTCAGGGGAGATGACAGACCATTCAGACTCTTATCTAATCAGCCATTTTCCTTTTGAGCAAACCCTCCACAATTTTCCACATTTGGAGGCAGAGGGAGGAGGCTTTTCATCACTTGAAGTAAAGGGGCAGGAGTCGAATCACAAACCAGAGGGAAGGCCTCAAGACCTCAATGGATGTTTAATGTGGAGAGAAGCAGAGATAAGAAGACCCATGTCACTCACTCAGGGACTCCTTCCTTCCCAGGGACCCTGCACACTATCACAGCTGGGGACCTGGGGGCTGGGAGAAGTCAGAGCTAGGAGACTTGTCTCTGTCAAGGCATCAACTCAGGAGCCAAGGAAGCCTGGACTCTGAAATGCAGCACCTTCAACCTGTCTTTGTCCACAGCATGAAGAATGTTCCACAGGAATCAGGGATATGTTGGCAGTAAAGATGTGAAGGTCAAAATTTGAAACTGATAGCCTCTAACCTTCCATCCAAAACTGATATATTTATTATTCTAAGAAGAGATTATTTATGTTCAGTTCTCACCTTTTTGTCATTTTGCTGATTAGGATTGATTAGAAATTGAACTTTAAGGACATTTATTGTTCACTAAGAAGAATTTTGGAGGTAGGAGATTCAAGAGTTGATTCAGAGGCCTCAGGGCACTGGGCAACATTTCTGAGATTCTCTGGGCAGCTTCAGACATCTTGACTCACAGGACCCTGTCCACAGACAGGAAGCAGAGGGGGGGGAGGAAGGCTTTGAGTGGGGCTCACTTTGTTTACTGGGGTATGGGAAGAAACTTTTCCAGAGCAATCTTTCCATATTGGATTGTCTCCATACTTCACTGTGTTAGAGATTGAGAAAGTGCTGTGTGACTTCCTCGCCCTGCTAATGGGAGGCAGGTAAGGAAAAGGGAATTGGCTTGCCACTGGGTAGGAAGTATCAGCGTCTGTTACGCTTCCTTTCTTCACTCAACTAAGATTTACTGAGCACCTACTTGGTGCCAGGCTCTGATGACAGAAGAAAAGATACCTCCCCCTCCCACCCCATACTGAGAAGTTAAACCCAGGGCTTCACACACACACATGCTTTGCAAGCGCTCTGCCGCTGAGTTGCACCTCTAGCTCCTTTTTTAATTTTTTATTTTGAGACAAGGTCTCACTCAAGTACACAGGCTGCCTCTGGCCTCAAACTTGCAATCCTCCTGCCTCTGCCACCTCCTGAGTCACTGGGGTTATAGGTATGTGTCACTGCACCTCAGCTCACTTTTTACTTTTTATTTCAAGACAGGGTCTCACTAAGTTATGAAGGTTGCCTCTGACCTAGAATTTATGATCCTCCTGCTTCTGCCTCTTGAGTTGTTGAGATTATAGGCATGTGCCACCATGCCTGGCTAAAGATACTGTTCTTAAAGTCCCTGCTGGAGGGACATGAGAGGCAGAGGGTCACAAAACACGGTGACAAGTGCTGGGAGAGAAGTGTTTTCATTGTCACTACAGTAGCTGGAGAGGGAGCAGGGGAGGCTTGAAAAAGCCATGATTGGATTAAGTTTTGAAAGGTAAAAGGGATTCAGCTCAGCATAAGGGGCCATGCAAGATGTCACTGGAAGGAGAGCATTTGAGAACCTGTTAGGACTTGGCATGGCTGCACAAAGAGAACTCATGGGTACTTTCTATAGGCAGAAAACTTAGCAAGCCAAGCTGCACCATTGGAAAGGCTGTGCAGCACTGAGGTGAGAGAGACTGGCATTGTCAGCAGCTTACAGGAGGGAGTGGGGGCTGAGTACCCACCTGGGACACCTTTATTTACCCATTTATTTATTTATCTATTTTGAAGTACTTGGGGGATGAGCTCAGGGCCTTGCACATTCTTTGTAAGTGCTCTACCACTGGGCTGCACCCTCAGCCTATTTCTTTTCTTTTCTTTCTTTTTCTTTTTTTTTTTTTTTTTTTTTTTTTTTTTTTTTTTTTTTTTTTTTTTTTTTGAGACAGGGTCTTGCTAAATTACACAGACTGCCTCTGGCCTTGAACCTGTGATCTTCCTGCCTCCACATCCCAAGTCGCTGGGATTGCAGGCATGCACCACTGTTCCCAGCTTCCATCTGTAATACCTTTAGATTGATCAAAGCATGTTTTTGCTTGCCACCTTTCAACATTGGTGGGCCATGCTGGATGGTTCTGATCATTACAAAGTGCTGCCTAAAACAGCAAATTTGGCACTCCTACCCTCACTCCTTCCTCCCCCACCTAATTATGCCCAGTGGAGTCACACAAAAATTTCTTTTCCACAAGGCACAGTGGCGCACATCTGTAATCCCAGCGGCTCGGGAGGCGGAGGCAGGAGGATCGTAAGTTCAAGACCAGAGGCAGTCTGCGTAACTTAGCAAGACTCTGTCTCAAAAAAGTAAAAAATGGGTTGGGGGCGCAGCTCAGTGGTCCAGCACTTGCAGAGCATGCAGGCACAAGGCCCTGGGTCCAACCCTCAGTACCACCAAAAAAAAAAAAAATTTTCTTTTCCACCCAAAAGCCATTAAAACATATGGAACATTTATGGTACAACTTTTTAGCACATCACATACGTTACCTCATTTGATCCTCCACATCCTGTGGTGTAGCTCCTCCCATTTCCATTTGACAGATGAGGAAATAGATTCAGTGAAGTAAATGCCCAGAGTTACATTTGCAGACTCCAAATCTGTTTGCACAACTCCAGTATTTTACCAGGTGTGGTCCCTGGACTGTTTGCACCAGAATCACCTGAAATGCTCATTGTGAATCTAGATTCCTGGGGGCCATCCCACCTCCTGCAGTAGAATGTCTGGGGTAAGAGCACAGAATCCACATTGTAACACACACCTCAGATGATTTCTTAGGTGCTATTGGTTCAGGTCTGACTCATAGTGACCCTCTGTACATCAGAACGAAACACTCCCCAGCACTGTGCCATGCCCAGGACTATGTCAGTGCTTCTCTGCTATTCAGAGGTCAATGGCTGATTGGGGATTGTTTCAACTGTGGGCTGCCAGGTCCTTCTCCCATTTTGGTGGTGCTGGGGATCAAACCCAGGGATTCAGAGAATGCAGAATGGCACTCTACCAACTGAGGCAAACCCCAGCTCATAACTAGGTAGTAAGATCCACAATGTGAATTCATGAAAAGAGGGGATGATACACGCACCTATACAGAGTGGGAAACTATCTCTTATGATTTGTAGATTCTTTAAAATGTGGAAGCCATGTGCTAACCTGGCTTTGAATCACCTCTTTTTATTTTAATGGGGAAAAAGAAGAGAGCTTTGGGGTGTGTTTGACTCTGAAGATGCACTTTCTTAAAGAACACATTGGTATGGATCAATACCCAAGAAGTAAGGGGACCCTTTAGACCTTTGTAGAAACATCTCTCTTTTTCTTTCTAGATTTCACAGAAATCTAGTTCATCCTCTAACCCTCCCAATATGGGTGACTGGAGCTTCCTGGGAAAGCTCTTAGAGGAAGTACACAAGTATTCCACGGTGATAGGGAAGATCTGGCTCACTGTCCTATTCATATTCCGTGTGCTGGTACTGGGCATTGCTGCCGAGTCTTCCTGGGGAGATGAGCAGTCTGATTTCCAGTGTGATACAAGGCAGCCTGGCTGCGAGAACGTCTGCTACGACCAAGCCTTTCCCATCTCCCACATTCGCTATTGGGTGCTGCAGATCATCTTTGTCTCCACGCCATCTCTGGTGTACTGGTTCCACGTCATGCATGTGGTGCATGTGCAGGAGAAGCAGAACCTTCGGGAAGCTGAGAAGCCTAAAGAGGACCACAGTGCTGGCTCTTATGTGTACCCGGTGGCAGAGAAGGGAGACCTACCCTCTAAGGAGGATGGGAAGAGCAAGAACTTCCTCCGTGGCCCTCTGCTCAACACCTATGTCTGCACCATCCTGATCCGCACCACCATGGAGGTGGGCTTCATTGTGGGCCAGTACCTCCTCTATGGGATCTTCCTGGAGACCCTGCATGTCTGCCTCAGGAGTCCCTGCCCCCACCCAGTCAATTGTTATGTCTCCAGGCCCACGGAGAAGAATGTCTTCATTGTCTTCATGCTAGCTGTGGCTGTACTATCCCTCTTGCTCAGCCTGGCTGAACTCTACCACCTGGGCTGGAAGAACAGCAAGATATCTGCCAAGTCACAGCCAGACATAAATGAGTGCCAGCCTCTAGTTCCCTCTGCAGACTTAGTCCAGAGCCACACACCTCCTCCTGACTTCCATCAGTGCATGCAGAAAGGCCCTGAGGGAAAGTTCTTCAGTCCCTTTGGTAGCAAAATGGTCTCTGAGCAGAACATAGACAACCTGGCCACTGAGCAAGTGAAAGGCCAGGAACAGATTGCCGGGGAAGGTTTAATCCACATCCATTATGACCAGAAGCCTGAGGTGTCCAGCAGAGTCTCCTCAGGTCACCGCCTTCCCCATGTCTACCATAGTGACAAACGCCGTTTTAGCAAGGCCAGCAGCAAAGCAAGGTCAGATGACCTATCAGTGTGACCTTCCTCTGTGGGAGGACAGGACCAGGTGGGAACAAAGGAGGCTCAGAAAGGGAAGATGTGTTCCTTCTGACCCCATACTCTTGTTCTCATCACATCTCTGCTCCTTTTTGGCCCCACGTCTCATTGGCATTGCTCATTTATTCTAGAAGATTATAACTACAGCTCTGAGAGTGCAGCTAGAGACATGGCTATTCACCAGGCTGCTATCTCCTTCCCATCCTTCACCCAGTACACTCAGTGAAGCCTTTCAGATTGTTCATTTGACAGGGTAGTGGAAGGGAAATGAATTGTGGCAAAATCTGGCCTGGGAAGGATAGCCATGAGGATTGAATCCCAGCAACTTACCAGCAACATACCAGATAGGTTCTCCAAGTTCTCATGGCTTCCTTGACTTGATCATCCTCCTTTCCCCAAGGAAGAGCCCAAGTTACTCAAGCAATAGACAGCATCAGCCAAGGAACTTGCACTATCTGTGCCCTTGAATCTGTCATTTCTATGGGGCATACCTTACAGCTGTGGCAAGGTGGCTGTGGGCTGCCTTTGGCTGCCTCTCTCTTTACCCAATCTTAAAAAACAAAACAAAACAAAACAAAGGATCCTCAGGTCTTAACCAGCAGCCTCAACTTTACAAGTGCCTCGGTACATACCTTTGGAAAATGTCTTATGTTGGTGATGTTGCAGCCTTTCTTTCTACCAGAGCGTATACCCAGCCTGTGAGCATGCCAGCTTCTCTAGGAAGTCACTGTACACACAAACTCTACTGGAATTCCTGCTATCACTTGTCATCCTATGGTTCCTTTACAGTTCAATCAGATAATAGAAACGATCCTTGCCCTTCCTCCCCTGGCTGTCCATCCTGTGTTCCTCTGAACCTTATCAATAGCAATGCCCATGAAGCCATTGTGCTCTCTCAGATCCTGACCAGATCATCCACGATGGTGGCCAGTGGAATTTCTCCAGGACTTACTAGAATAAAGAGAGGACTGTGCTTCTTATTCCCCTTAGGAGAAAATAATTCTTCTGTTTAGATGAAAACTTTAAAAAAGGACAGAAGACACTGGAAAATGATTTCTCTCCTATTTATTTCTCTTACTGGCTGCCAACTTAGAATACTAAGAGGAGGTGCAACTACAGCTGTTGAGGCCTCCAAAACTCTCTCTCCCTGGAAACATCAGCAGGGGCATGGAAGCAGAAAGGACTCTCCAGCATTTTTTGGCAAGGTCCTTATTTAACGTGTAGAGAGATTCTTATATATCCTTGGTGCCTCTAATGAGACTGCCGGGTGGGGGCTGATGGAAAGCTTTGCCTTCCCCAGGAACTGGCCTGGCATTTCTGCTGAGTGGATTCATGTGTGTCTTCCATCTTAGATGCAGATAAAGAAGGCTCAGAATTGGATGCTGAGAACCATAGAGGCATTATTATGTTTAACAATGCATGTGTGTGTGTGCGTGTGTGCACGCTGCCACGGCTAGGGTGGTAAAGGGGAGGGGAGTCCTGAATTAAGGAAAATAAACTATAGAGGAATTTGTATCTTCCTACCTCCTTTCCAGTTGCCTGACAGAGGGGCTGAGCTTCACTGTCTAAGTGTTACCAGACTAAAGGGATAGGCATGAGAGGTTGGGACAGAATAGAGGGAATGTTCAGGAGACTTACCCTCTGTCTCACCTGTCCATCTCTGGGCACCTCTGCTGGTATTTGGATGGTACCGCTAGGAAGAAAGAAAGATGAGAGTAGAGATGGGAGGAAAATGACTGAGATACCATTTAGAAAAGAATGATTGGTCATCCCAGGTCCTTGACACATTTTTATCTATTATCTGGCACTGGCATTATGATTCTCTGTCCTCTCATCTCTGAAATGTATTGGTTTTGTGAAATGAGTGTTTTTGAATTGGATATTCTGGGAGATCAGTTTTTGATGGTTTTTAAGAAAGATAAAGGAAGTATTATGTATTATTTGTCTTAATAAAATCTTACTCTACAAGTCTCTCTTTTGTGTCCCTTTCATGCTGTGACTATAAGAGGATGGCAGGCTTGATGGGATTGGGGAGAGTATTGCAGTCAGACATGCAAGGGTTAAAATCTTGACTACTAATTTGTATCTATTGACTTTGTCTATAAATTGTACCTAGTGATATCTATGTTATGTTGTTGTTGTTGTTAGGTGCCGTCGAGTCAGTATCTGACTCATAGAGACCCTCTGTACAACAGGGGAAACACTATTGTCAGTGCTTCTCTGCTGTTCATAGGCTTTTCAATGGCAGATTGATTTTTGGGAGGGGGTTGCCAGGTCCTTCTCCCAAGCCTACAGCTTCTGGTGTTCCCAGGCGGTCTCCCATTCAGGTACTAACCAGGCCTGACCCTGCTTAGCTTCCGAGATCTGACGGGATCAGATGCCACAGGGCTATAGCTGCAGGCATCTATGTTATAGGGTTGTTAAATGAGGGACTATTTATAAAGACTTCAGTAGAGTGCTTGGGACATAATAGTCTGTCATTAAATGGGAATTCTTATTGCTGTTATTATTTTGAATACATAGTATTTGAAAACCTGGAATGTTAATGGATGATTCCAGAACTTCCCTTTGGAAGTTCGTAATCAGGATAGAATTGAATGTGAATTCATTTATTATTGATTCTAAGAACCATAAGGCTTCAGGAAATTATACATATGAAAACAAAACAAACAAACAAACAAGAAAAAAAAAAGTCCTACTTGGACCTTCATGAGTAGCTCAGGCTTTAGAAAAGTAGAGACCCAAGGATGACTGTGTGAAATAGGTCTTGGTATCCCCGTTTTACACCTGAGATACAGGAAAGTTTTCCAAAAGTGGAGAGACTTCTCACTGGCCTTTCTGAGTAGAATCACATCTCTTTGTAAAAGGAGAAATGGTTTGTGCTCTAAACAAGGGTCAAGTGATCATCTAGCCCTTTACCAACAAATAGGTGCCATTTCTGAAAGAAAGAAACAAAGGCTAGGAAAAAAATAAACAGAAGTGTTAACTTCCAATCAGTATTGTTTATCAAGGCAGGAAACCTCTTTAGAAGAGATCTGTTGCAGAGATCATAGTATACTTCTTATGATTCCTGTGCTGAAATTCAGGTGTGTACTAGCATCCGTCCCGGGGTAAGGTGCTTAGCCCAAAGGACTCTGAGTTATCTCATTGGAAAAAGTGTCTATGACTCATATTTTTACCCTAGAAAAAGGTAGTATATAGCATAGTTTTATAAACATAGCTATAATATTTAATAGTTTATATTATGCTCAAGCTATAAAAGCCCAAGGAGCTTCTTTTATAGTAACATTTCAACCTTAGGCATTTCTACCCTCATTTTCTCTCCCTTCACCAAAAGTTCATCACTGAAGACCATAAGCTGGTTGATAAGATAGTGAATACCCTCTAGTTTTAGGCCCTTATAGGCCCCTTTCCTTAATTTCCTTCCTCTAGTAGCAGGTAGTCAGAATTTCTACCACTAGCATTTCATTCCAATGGCTGAAGAGTTTTAAGTATTAAATGCTAATAACACTCCTATGAATGAGTTAGATTTTTTTCCCTAACACAAATTTTGGTACTAGAGAGATAAATGAACATAGGCACTAGGCATTTTTTAGACTTTTTGAAGGACTGCTTTTATGATTTGCAAGTGAGGATAACTGTGAGGCTGGAGGAGGCTGCCAAAAATAAGCCCGCACTTCCCAATACTCAGGAGATCCTCCAAGCTCCTGCAGTGGGCCCAAGCTTTGGCCTTTTACAGTAAACAGAATTTTCAAATGATAGACATGTAAATAGAATAGAGTTTGTGGTTTTTCTTGCTGGTCATCTAATGGTCATTAGAGATGGGTAGAGACTATAAGTTTTTATGGCTATTTCAACTGGAAAAAAGAAAAAAACTTTCATTCAACCAATATTTGTTAAATGACTATTGTGAGCTCGGCACTATGTTAGGCCTTAGGAGTACAATTTTATAAGCCAGACATGGTTCTTGCCTTTTCTAGCTTACAATCTAGTGGAGAAGGCCCTCTAATGCAAATAAATAAACACATCACATAATCTCAAATTGTGGTTAAGTGCCATGAAGGAAACAAATAGAAGGCTAATAAAAATGTGTTGGTGGGAGGACCACATGAGAAAGAGCGACCTTCTTCAGATAGGGTGAGTGGAATATCCTTTCTGAGGAAGTAACACTGAAACTGAGATCTGACAGCTGAGAAACCAGCCAATTGAGCAGTGGGGAAGAACCTAGGTGAGGGGATCTAAATTCCTTCTGAAATACAGATGTTCCTTATCTCAGTCTGCCCTAACATTTTAAAAAGATACAGAAAGAATTCATGAGGTTTTTTTTTCCCCCCCATTGTTTGTTTGTTTTTAATGCTGGTGCTGGGGACCAAACTCAGGGCCTCTTGCTTGGTAGGTAAATACTCTTACCACTAAGCCAGCCCCTTGAAAGACAGAATTCCAACAGCACTTAACACAACACTATTTGGCACTATTGTTGTTAGGTACTGTTGAGTTGGTGTCCGATTCATAGAGAACCTACATACAACAGGCAAAACACTTGTTAGTGCTTCTCTGCTATTCATAGAGTTTTTGGTGGCTGATTGTTTTTTGGGAGTAGGTTGCTGGGTCTTTCTCCCAAGCCTACAGCACTTGGTGTCCCCAGGTTGTCCCCTATCCAAGTATTAACCAGGCCTGACCCTGCTTAGCTTCTGAGATCTGATGAAATCAGATGCCACAGTGATAGAGGTGCAGGCATTTGGCACTGTTGGTTACAAAACACATACTTTTTTCTGCAAAAACCACAAGGGACAGAAACCTTTTCAGTAAAGGAAGCAGAAGGAACATTTATAAAAGGTTTAAATTAAAACAATTAAATATCCCACATTAAGTTGGAAAGAGCCCAATATTACTTCTACCAGTATCAGTTCGGGAGCAGTGAGGTGGGGCTGCTTG
The DNA here is from genome assembly GCA_007922755.1 of Pedetes capensis. Taxonomy (NCBI): domain Eukaryota; kingdom Metazoa; phylum Chordata; class Mammalia; order Rodentia; family Pedetidae; genus Pedetes; species Pedetes capensis. The sequence continues at coordinate 124,739 of VMDO01002276.1, forward strand.
GGGACAAAGTTAGCATCAAGCCCAGAAGGGAGCCAGGGCTGGTAGGCCACCAAAGATATTGGGGAATAGCCACAGGGCCTGGTCCAGGGCAGCCTTGGCCTCAGAGAAGTCAAAATGGCAAGACCTCAAGTTCACAGAGAGAAGGGAAGGGGAAGGGAGGCGGGGCACATCAGCAGGAAAGCCAGGCAACAGAAGTTATGCAAGACACCAGTCAGGCAGGTATGTTGGGGACATGTTTCAGCTGCCAGTATGGCTACAGTCCCTGGACCTGGCGTTGGAGGCACACTTCCAGACTCAGGGGAAGGAGACTGATGTCAGGAAAGCCAAGCTTTATCCTAGGGGCAGGATTACTATCCAGGGCACCGGAATAGAGCCTTGGACAAACTGCAAGGTGGTGGCCATTACCAGAATTGCAACAGATATAAATAAAGAAAGCTATTGCCAGTAATATATACGATTTTTAGATACATTTAAAGCTTCAAACCAAAGGAATGACCAATAGTGATCTTTCCATACACCTCATTAAGCCATGGTGGTGTGTGGGAAGATGATTTTTGGTGTGGAATCTAATACTACTCTGAAATCACTCAAACTTGGCACCTACCTCTTTCACCTACAGATAAAGCTCTGGGGAGGTAATGGTTTAGAAACTAGACTCAAGTCCCTTCTGTCCTTTTGACCTGGCTGGATTTTCCATCACATTGATTAAAGTCCCTGATGGGACTGGGTACATTTACTTGCTAACAAAGATTTCCTTAGAGAGAAAGAACTATGCGTGAAGTTTTTCAGGAGTGTTCACTGTCCTGGGCTCTGCAGTCTGGCCAAGGCTAAAGCCCTCCAGCAGCAGCTGGTATTCAACCAAAGGGGCGATTTATGGTGGGGTGGAAAATTATTTTATGCCTTTCTGTGATTTTTCTATAAATGGATGAAATAGAACCTGGAGGGGTTTAAGCTTACAAATGTTTGATTTGAAATGCATATTTGGAAACCAGTGTAAAAACTTGTGTAGGGGTTAGGTGACTTGGAGAAAGTTGATCAAAAAACATATATATTTTGGTAATAATAAGGAAACAAACTCACAATAGTTAAGAAATTTTTATGAGTTACTATTTTATCCTTACAATAATCCTCCAAGGTTGACCTCATTTTACAGATGAGGAAAATGAGACTTAAGAAAAATACAGTAACTTGCACAGCTAGTAGGTAGTAGGACTGGCCCTTATCTCTCTGTTGACATTATACTTCTCTTATACTTATCATAGATTCTTAAGTAAAAAGGAAAGATACAAAAGTATAGCTTGCAGCCATAGCCCTGTGATGTCAGATCTTGGAAGCTAAGCAGGTTCCAGTCTGGTTAGTTCTTGGGTGGCAGAACACCTAGGAACACTAGATACTGTACACTTGGGAGAAGGACCAAGCAACCCACTCCCAAAAAACAATCTGCCATTGAAAACCCTATGAATAGCAGAGAAGCACAGACAATAGCGTTTTACCTGTTGTACATAGGATCGCTAAGAGCCGGAACTGACAGCATCTAACAGCAACAACAACAAAAGTATATGCACACCATGCTTACAAAGTGTAAAAGTAAGTATTCATATGAACAAAGATTCTCCAGTAACAAAAATAAAACCACTTGTGCCTGGTGGGTCTATAGAGGTGGTTTAATTCTCTTTATTTTGTGAACTAATATTAGCATGTTATTTTTAAAATTAAAAAAAAATGTACTTATATTCAAACTTTGGGCTAAATTTGGTGTTCTCTGGATGGTTGCCAGGAGTTGCCTCTCTCCACTTCCATAGAACTTGTGCCTGGGAAAGATTTTCTTCACTTGTGCTGTGGCTACCCACCCTTAAATGGAATAAGGTTAGCAGGACGCACCCATCCTGGGTCCAGGCTGCAACTGTGACAGTAGATGGTTTTAAAGCTGTGGCCTCTGGAAGTGGCTGGGCACTGGAGTGGGTGTGGGAGGCTGAGCTCCCCCTGAGCTCCTGAACGCCTTCAGTGTGGTGGGTATGGGCAGTGCCCACTCCATGGGCAATCAGGGCTGGGGGCAGGCTGTCTGCAAGGACATCAGCAAGAGAGAAGCCTGCCTGTCCTCAGCCACTCAGGACCTGGCAGGGAAGATGAGCGGGGCCACATTACAAGAGAGAAGTACTCCGGGTGATAAGAGAGAAAAGGGGCACCAAAGGGTCTTGGAGCTGGGAGAGTAGGAGGTACTGGGGAGGGAGAAGAGCTCAGGAAGAGCTTCATAGAGGAAGGGGCACTTGAACTGGCTTTGAAAGAGTATAAGGTTTTATTACATGAAAAGAAACTTCTAAGAGAGAGAAAATAGCAGAGATTAAAAGAAACAAACAATTATCAGCAACAGACCTGACCAAACAATGTGGCTTATTCCAGGACCTGGGAGGAGTCCTGAGGGGCACTGCTGGAGGTGAAGTCAAGGTATGGGATGGGCACAGTCTTGAGGGACTCCGGAAGCTAACTTTCACTGAGGGTGGGAGGAGGCTATGAGTGACTAAAGGTGGCAGCATTTCAGACCTAGGAGGATAGGAGAGTAGCCAGCTGTGAGTTAGGGACATAACTGCAGGAACTTAGGTGTGTTAGTCTTCTGCCACTGTGGTAAAATACCTGAGAAAAATGACTTAAATGAAGAATGATTTATTTTGGATCATGGTTTCGGAGGTTTCAGTTCATGGTTGCCTGGCTCCTTTGCTTTTAGGCCTGTGGGAAGGCGGGAACACCATGGTAGAAGAGCATGACAGAGGAAAGCTGCTCACCTCACAGTAGGCAGGAAGAGGAAAGAGGACAGGCAGGGGCCAGGGATAAGACATAAGTCTTCAAAGTCACGCTCCCAGTGACCTACTTCCTCCCTCCTAAGAGCCCATTCAGTATGAATTCATCAATGGATTAACATACCAGTGAAGATAGCAACCTCATGATTAAGTCACCTTACAATACTGCCACTAGCTGGGAACCAAGCCGTCAACACATGAGCCTTTTGGGGGGATACTTCACGTCCAATTCACAGCATAAGGTATGGGGTGGAGATGGTGGTAGAAGGAAGTCAGAGACAAGTGAGAGGTTTCAGGTTTCTATGACTGTTTACTTAAGTATTCAACAGAATTTATTTCATTCACTTATCCAGCAAAAATAAGATTCTAGCTTGCTCTGTGTCTCACACAGCACCAAAACCTGGGGATCCAGAAATAAAAGCTATGATAGGACAATTATTATGCAGACCAGGGATGATGGAGATATTGTTGTTGTTAGGTGCCATCGAGTTGGGTCCAACTCATAGCAACCCTATGTATAACAGAACGAAACACTCCCCCAGCACTGTGCCATGCCCCTCACTATGTCAGTGTTTCTCTGCTGTTCATGGGGTTTTCAATGGCTAATTGTTTCAGAGCCCTGCAGCCGTAACATTATGGTGCCCGATTCCATCAGATTTCAGAAACTAAGCAGGATCAGGCCTTGTTAGTACTTGGATGGGAGATCACCTGGGAACATCAGGTGCTGTAGGCTTGAGAAAGGACCCAGCAGCCCACTCCCAAAAAACAACCAACCATTGAAAACCCTATGAATAGCAGAGAACCACTAATAATACTGTTTGTCTGAAACAGTACCACTGTGGCGTCCCATCCTGTCAGATATCGGAAGCTAAGTAGGGTCAGGCCTGATTAGTACTTTGATGGGAGACTGCCTGGGAACACCAGGTGCTGTAGGATTGGGGGAAGGACTCAGAAGCCCACTCCCCCCCCCCACAAAAACAATCAGCCATTGAAAACCCTATGAATAGCAGAGCACGACAATAGTGTTTCCTCTGTTGTACGTAGGGTCGCTATGAGTTGGACATGGAGTCGAGGGCACCTAGCAAGAACAACAATTGTTTCAGGGTTATTTTCGGGAGTGGGCTGCTAGGTCCTTCTCCCATTTTGGCAGTGCTGGGGATTAAACTCGAGGCCTCAGAGTGCACAGAGCAGCACTCTACCAACTGAGCTAAACCCCCCTTTAGCCCCTACTTCAGATCCAGCCTTACTTACCTCCTGTTCCAGCAACCTGGATATTGTGGGGACCAATTTTGCATAAGTGCAGTGGTACTAACCTTCCCCCACCCCATGGTGTTTCACCATTGACACAGTGTTAGAACCTGATCAGGAGTTACACAAATGGACGAACAACCTAGAAGTATGGGGCAATGAAAGCAACATAGGGCAACCTCTGACTGGTGGGAGGCAGAAAGCCTTTCTCCTCTCAGTCCCAACTCCCCTGGTATTTCTGAGACCTGGTTTATAGGGCCCCACTTAGAAGTGCTCAGCTTGATGACATATCTTCCTTTTGGCTCTAGCTCCTTCCCTGTTTCTCTCTCCTTGTTTTCCAGGCTCATTCCTAGAACTGTACACTCCAATGATAAATTAGCACATCAGGCTGTTTCATGGAAAATCCAGATGACTCAATTGTACGTATTTGAAATCCAGCTCTCCTCATTCTACCACAGTAGTGTTCAGAACAAGCTTGGAGCATCAAGATTAGTAGCAACACTTCACTTCTAGAACAAGTGTATATGTGTAAGTAAAATATTCTGACAAGTGGCAGTATTTTGCCCAACATTTATAGGGATTTGTAGGGGTTCCCGTAGTTTTTGTGAGTTATTTTTGTCTACCTGAATAGATCTTTACCTCCAAGACCCTGAGCATCACAATATAGAACAATATATTTAGAGCAACATAGGATTAGCAGGAGACATCAGAAAACATCCGGATTCTACATTGTCTGCTGCTGCCTCCTTTATCTACAAACTGGGTTTTAAAGCAACATTTCCTTTTTCTCCTTGCATTTATGAGTAAAGTTAACAATTATTGCCCACATAAGTCAGGCTCCTTGGTACACACCTGTAATACTGGCACTTGGGAAGCTGAGGCAGGAGGATCAAGAGTTTAAGGTTAGCCTGGACTACACAGCAAGACTCTGTTTGAAACACACACACACACACACACACACACACACACACACACACACACACACACACACACGCTCCTATCTTCATATTTATAGCATCCCTTTACCAAAAAGGTTTTCTGGAAATGGGAGGCAGCCAAAGTAATGGTGGTCTTTCTCTCCCATGTTAGGCTCTGGCAGCAGAGCGGAGAGTGTGGAGGTGTTGACTTCAGGACAGCCAGGGTGATTTAGCTGGTAACAGTGAGTGAAAGTTGCCTTCTGACAGCTGGGTCTGGGATCTATCAGGGCATAGATACAGCCACTCTGTGTGGCAGCTAAGCTTTCAAAGGGAAACACCTCTAGGTTTTCAAACACACACTCTTTCTGTTTCCTTTCCCTGGCACCTACTTAGACCATTTTTCCAACTAAACCCTGGAACATCAGAGGGTACATCTGACACTTCTTTATTGTCATCTTCTGTCCCTAGTCCATAAGTCTAGGATTTTAGAATGCAAATGATGGGGTTTGGGTACCTAGTAATAAAATTTAATTATTAGTTTCCAGGAAATAGTCCTGGAGAAGCAAGAGTCCTGGAACCTCAGTGGTGAGCAGTCATCCTCCCTAACAGCCCAATTTCTCTGTGATCTTCTCTCTGCCTGACAGTGGTTATCCAACTTCTTCTGAGCATTTCCAATGGCAAAGCAGAGAGTGGTTAAGTATTAGTTGGCCTGGTTTCACAGATCTGGGGTCAGAGTCCAGCTGTGCTACTTACATAACTTTTTTGAACTCTTGTTTCCTCTTCTTTAACTAACTCATTTGGACGCTATTAGAATTGTTGGGTATGTAAAGCACTTGTCATAATACCCACTATTACACAACTGTTTAACGGATGTTATTTATTCATATGCTATTTCCCAATATAGCTGAATGTATCTTCAGATAGCTTTGTAATAAACCTATTGGATTCTTCTTTTTTTTTTTTTTTTTTAGTTGAAATCTTTGTCCCTGAGGTCTCCATCTAGTAGTAGCTGTGTTGTCCAAAGTCACCCAGGGAGTTAGAGTTAGTAGTACAGCTGGGACCAGAACCCAAATCACTCCCCAGGCCAGGCTCTCTGAAATACTTGCTGCATGAAAGAAATGACAGCAATTTGCCATGATAAACTCCTATTATCATTATTCCTATTTCAGAAACCAAGACAACAAAGTGATTTTCCCAAGGCCTCAGAGCTAGTTAGTGGAAAATCCAGTTATGATCCTGTCTCCTCTAGAGTCTGTTACTTTGTCCCACTACAGGTCCAGTGTTAATGAGATTCTTTCTGCTTCTTCTATCTTAGGAGGTCAGAGAGGAGGGATCTGTAGGTGAAGATAGGGAGTGGCCTGCTATAAGATACCCCCCATCTCTCTTGCACACATTTTTCTCATGCTATAGGAGCAAAGATTGAATAATAGGAATAGTTATGACCTTAAATATCTCAGAGACACAAGTTTGGCCTTCAGTTATATAAATCTTGTATCAAAACCACAAACATTCTGCTATCAGAGAGTCTGTAGTGATGATAGCCTGAAGAATGGGGTACCTCAGTGGGAGCATCCTAGGGTGGGGGATGTCAAGGACAAGATGAGCACTCTGAGCACCTGAGGGAATTGCTGGAAGTTTGTTTGAAAAGGCATTTGCCATTTCTGTGCAAGAGGGTGGACTGAGCACAGGCTGACCCTCACACTTTCAATTCCATCTCAGAGATAATATATACAATGTTTAAAAATTCATCCGTATACCATGAAACACATGAAAAAATGCTCAATATCCTTATCCACTAGGGAAATGCAAATCAAAACAACTCTGAGATTCCACTTTACTCCAGTCAGAATGGCCAAGATCAACAAAACAAATAATAACAAATGCTGGTGAGGTAGTGGAGAAAAGAAACCCTCTTACACTGTTGGTGGGACTGTAAATTGGTTCAACCACTTTGGAAATCAATATGGAGATACCTCAGAAAACTAAAAATAGAACTGCCATATGATCCAGTTATACCACTACTGGGAATATACCCAAAGGGAGACAGGCATCATAACACAGAGAAAACCTGCATCTCCGTATTCAATATAGCACTTTCTTTCCTTCCTTCCTTCCTTCCTTCCTTCCTTCCTTCCTTCCTTTCTTCTTTCTTCCTTCCTTCCTTTCTTTCTTTCTTTCTTTCTTTCTTTCTTTCTTTCTTTCTTTCTTTTTTGTATATGGTAGTGGGGGTTGAATCCAGGGCCTCACACTTGCACGCTTTGCAAGTGCTGTACCACTGAGCTGCATCCCCAGCCCACTTTTTTACTTTTTAAAACAGGGTCTGGCTAAATTATGCAGACTGTCTTTGGTCTGAACTTGAAATCCTCCCGCCTCTGCCTCCCGAGTCCCCGGGATTATAGGTGTGCACCACCTCACCTGGTTCCAGTGCAGCACTTTTCACAATAGCAAGGATATGAAATCAACCAAGGTGCCCATCAACAGAAGAATGGATAAAAAAATATTGGCACATATATACAGTGGAGTGCTACTCAACAATTAAAAAAATGAGATAATGTCTTTTGCAGCAAAATGGGTGGAATTGGAGAACATCATCTTAAGCGAACAAACACAAGCCCCAAAAGAGAAATACCATATGTTCTTACTTATATGTGGGTGCTGAGTCATACTTAAAAGAAGGAAAAAATCCTATTCATAAATTGAAATATAAAAAATGCACAATTAAACTTAGCATGGAAGGGACAATTTAAGGTGTGGAAAGGAGGGAGGGATCTAGCAGAGGGAAGCAAAGATTAAAGAAGATGGGATGGGGTGGAGGGTCACTGAGAAGGATGAAGGGAGAGAGGTCAATCTCAATGTAAACAGCACAACTTCATGAGTTTGTTGGAAAAATAGGGGAAGATAAGCCAAATAAATATCAAAGTTTAGCTACAAACTAGCCATAAGACTCCATAAACTTTGTGGGTCAATGAAAGTGTTGCTAGAAGTGATAAAAAGGATGAATAGTGGAAAAAGCCATTGGTATATTACTCTGTACCCCATCATCACTTACTAATAAAGGAAAAAAAGTCATCCATATTCAAGAGGCCAGAGGCAGGAGGATAAGGAGTTCAAGGCCAGATGGGGCTACCTAGTGAGACCCTGCCTCTCTCAAAAAAAAAAAAAAGGAAAAAGAAAGTTTATCCTTACGCATAATGCTAGAAAAAGAAGTCTTCATAGACCAGAAGGAAAATTGTCCACCAAAAGATGAGAGAGGGAGGAAGAGAGAGAGAGAGAGAGAGAGAGAGAGAGAGAGAGAGAGAGAGAGGAAAATACACAGAGAGAATCCATAGTAACAGGTAAAGACTGGAGCCTCAAGATTTATAGGAGGAAGAAACATATATGAACATCATCTAGGCCACAGTTTCATCATCTGGCAAAAGACCTGAGCCAGAATCCCTGAGTAAGCTGATGCCAAAAAGAGGGTGTTGGAATACCTTTGTCCTTTCTCTTGGAGCTGCACACAGAAACAAGATGCCTGCCTATTTATAGCTGAGGAAGAAAAATCATATGCATAATACTCAAACAAAAACCTTTATGATGAGTTCAGAGTTCGGTACTTCCTCAGAGTCTAATTCTTGAGCCAAGTCTTAAACAAAAGACTTGGTTGGGTGCTATGTACAGAAACTGCAAAACAGCTGTGGAGTGAGGTCATGATAGTCCAGGGATACATACAGGATAAAGTATCATAGAGGAAACAATGAAAAATTGTGGTGATAGACTCACAAATACATGGTGTGTGTGTGTGTGTGTGTGTGTGTGTGTGTGTGTGTATGTGTTTGGTTCTGGAAATGAAACCCAAAGCCTTGCACATGCTAGGCAGGTGCTCTACCACTGAGCCATATCCCTGTTGTTGTTGTTAGGTGCTGTGGAGTCGGTATCCGACTCATAGTGACCCTGCATACAACAGGTGAAACACTATTGTCAGTACTTCTCTGTTGTTCATAGGGTTTTCAATGGCAGATTGAATTTTGGGAGTGAGTTGTCAGGTCCGTCTCCCAAGCCTACAGTATCTAGCATTCCCAGGAGGTCTCCCATCCAAGTAGTAACCCTGCTTAGCTTCTGAGATCTGATGGGATCAGATACCACAGGGCTACAGCTGCAACCATATCCCTAGCCCCACTTAATGGCTTTTAAAATATTCACATATTGGGATGAGGGTGTAGCTCAGTGGTAGAACACTTGCTTGTTGTTGTTGTTGTTGTTGCTGTCGAGTCGGTATCCGACTCAGCAACCCTCATAGGGTTTTCAATGGCTGACTGTTTCGGGATTGCCTTGGGAGTGGATTGCCAGGTCCTTCTCCCATTTTTGCAGTGCCAGGAATTGAACTCCGGACCTCAGACATTGCAGCACAGTGCTCTACCAACTGAGCTAGAACACTTGCTTAGCACGTGTAATGCCCTGGGTTCTACCCCCAGCTACACACACGTACACACACACACACACACACACACACACACACACAGAACCACTGAAGTACAACTTTAAATGGGTGAATTATATAGTGAATGAATTATGTATCAATTAAGCTATAAAAGCTCAGTTGGTAGAGTGCTTGTTCTGCACTCTCTGAGGCTCTGGGTTTGACCCTCAGCACTGCAAAAATGGTAGAAAGACCTGGAAGCCCACTCCCCAAACAATCCCAAAGCAATTGAAAACCCTGTGAATAGTAGAGCAGCAGTGACATAGTGCTGGGCTTGGCACTGTGTTGGGGAGTGTTTCACTGTATTGTTCATAAGGTTGTTATGAGTCAGACCTAACTCAATAGCACCTAACAACAACAACAACAACAACAAAAACAACAACAACAAAGCTATAAAAAGTGTCTTAGAAGACAAGCTTCCAATTCTTTACAAAGCATTTGAGGAAAGTCAGTGTCATTAGTCACCATATCCAACAACCTGAAAGAATTGTCACTGAGAAAAATAGAAATAACAGAGTAATCTGAAAAACAAAAGAACCTTAAAATATACATGTTTAAAATACATAAAATCCATGCATGGTGGTACACACTGGTAATCCCACCACTGGGTAGACTGAGGCAGGAGGATCGATGTGAGCTCAAGGCCAGCTAGTCTACATAGCAAGTTTTAAGCCAGTCTGGGCTACAAAGGGAAACTCTGTCTCAAAAACAAAAGTAAACAATGAAAATTTGAAAAAAATAAAGCATAAAATAACATCCACAAAAGAAAAACAAGATTTATGAAACAAGAATATGTAGATATGAACAAACACACACACAAGTATATCTTAAAAAATGGAAAAAATATGCAGCATTAAAACCTTAAAAAGATCAAAATTATAGATTGGAAAGAGCTGAAGAGAGAATTAGTGAATTGGGGAATAGAGCTGGTGAAATTTATTAGAATTTTAGCACAATAAATTAAAAGATAGATAATATGAAAGACAATTAAAAGATAGGGAAGCATTCCAATATAGTCTAATAGGGGTTTCAGGTAAGATTAAAAGGAATGGGAAAGACGCAGTAATTGAAAAAAGAATGGTGCAAATATTTCTGGAGCTGAAGAAAGAAATGAATAGTCAACTTGATAAAGCCCATCAGTTATTAAATATGACAAATTTCCAAACTCCACATTATAAAAAAATTTCAGAACATAAAAATAATGAAAGTTCCTAAAAGCTATGGAAGAAACAGATTAACTACAAAGGAGCACAGCAGGCTTCTCACCAGCAACAACCAAAATTATTTTATATAATGATAGTGAGAAATCCAAACATTTAGGGAGACAGGAATGTTAGAATCAATTAATCACATGGAACCCCATTCATCATCTCCTAACTTTGTCCTGGAAAGTCCCAACTCTTGTGTGTTAGAGCAGTATTCTGGATCCTGAGTTTAGCTCATACCCAGTGTTCAATAATCTCTGCAAAGGTCTGTGTATCTCCCATCCCCAAGCACACACTATTTGGGTAGAGGCTGTGAGAAGGCCCTCATGTGAAAGGAGAGAAAGAAGATTCCTAGGGCATACTTGTGGCAATTTCTTTGAGTCCTTTCTGCAGGGTTTTTAGCCTTTATTTTATTCATGGAGCTTTGAATCTCTAAATGGATTCTGGTCTGAATTCTCTACTATCATGATTCAAGTTAGGCTTTTATTTATCAGACTTAGAATTTCTTTGGTTACACAAGTTAAGAAAGAATTTATTGAGCTACTCCTCTAGGTTGCTCCTGGGAAATCTATAATCATTTTAATACTTCCAATGATTCCTGTGGGCCAAACCTGATTACCTCTCTGACCCTGATGTTCTTTATGGTAACCATGCCCACCTTGCCACTGGTAGATGGGTATTACTACTGTCTCTTCCTTGCCTAGATCCATTCATCTCCTGTATAGTCAGGGGGCCCATTTTGACTGCAGCATCTCTTACCTTCTTTCTTCTTACCTTACATTCTTTCTCTTACCTTACATTCTTTTCAGCCAAAAAGAATGTGGTCATAGATTGTTGTTGTTAGGTGCCGTCGAGTCGGTATCCGACTCATAGCGACCCTCATAGGGTTTTCAATGGCTGAGTACTTCGGGATTGCTTTGGGAGTGGATTGCCAGGCCTTTCTCCCATTTTTGCGGTGCTGGGAATTGAACTCGGGGCCTCAGAGACTGCAGCGCAGCGCTCTACCATCTGAGCTAAATCCCAGCCCGTGGTCATAGATAGAACTATAAAATACACTGCCACCGGCAGTAAGTGGACTCCTACTGCTCTAATCAAGGGGTGGCCCTGAGGAACTGCAGAGAAGGGAAATCTTTTCACTGTGCTGAGCTTTCATTGGTACTCATCATGGTGTACTTTATCTGGAAAGAGAAAAATGACCTGAGATCTGGTTCTAAGCTAATCTACAGACAATAACTAATGGTTCAGACAATTAGGGACTTGGAAGGAATAAAGTTGAAGCATTTGTGAGAAGGAGCTTTGGGGAAAATATATATGAATGAATTATTTATAAGGGTTCCAGGATGTGAAAAGTGTATTTGTTACATGAGAATGTTCTCCCAAAGCATGACACAGTGTTGGGGAGTGTTTTGTTCTGTTGTACCCAGGGTTACTAGGTGTATGACCTGACTTGATGGCATCTATCAACAACAACAACAACAACAACAACAACAACAACAACAACAACGCTGAACTACCTGGCCAAAGCACTGCTGAGAATCCAATATCCTGGAGGCAGTGACTAACCTTAACCCCTCAATATGGTACCCTGGCCTAAAGTTAGTAGTTTAATACTTGCCTGCAAGGCTGATTGTGTTAGATCCTTAATCACAAAGGAGACAATTTAGTTATCTCTGGAGCAGATATTTTTCTGGATATGGATTTGCCTTCTCTGCCTACTCTGTTTCTGTCAGGAATATCACTTAATGGCCTTAATGAATACCTGATTCACTGTCAGGGGATCTTACATGTAATTATTTCTAGCATTATGGAAATACTAGTTTCTGTAACAATAACAAAAAATTTAGGGGTTTAGCACAATGAAAATTTATTTCTTATTCATATTTCTTATTGATGCCAATGTGCATGTTTTTCATTGGCAGATTGCAGTATTTGTTCATGAAATGTTTAGGGTCATCTTGTGGCTCTGCTTTTCGCTAGAACTCCAGAGTTCTCAACATTCACAGTGTGAGCAGAAAGAGAGAATGTGGGTAATCCCCACAGCTTCTTAAAAGTCCCAGCCTGGAAGTGTCACACATTATTTCTACTCACACTTCCTTGGTGATAGCTAGTTACATGGATGCAAGGGATGCCAGGAAATGTAGTGTATCCCAAAGTCAATTCCCCATTAAATGTGAATATTTGGCGGACAGTTAGCCATCTCAGACTAATGTAATTAGGGTGTTAAGCATGCTGTCAGGTTATCAAATATTAATGCCCACCTTTCTTTACAAACATACACACTTAGGACACAAGCACACATATACATATGCACAGAGAGAAATAAAAATATTCTACCCAGTCATCATATCCAGTTCAAAGTCCAGGATTCTGAGAGATGGGCAGTTCCCTCCAGGAAGTTTAGAGGTATCTCCTTGTATCTCCAGAGACTTATGAACTCAAAGACAAGCACTTACTCTCCACTCACCAGCATCCAAAATATAATGTGGAGGGAGGAACATAAGAACAAGACAGCCAGAATAAAATTCCCTTTCAGACAAGAGAAAAGAGCACTATAGAGCAGTCACTTGTTCATAGCATTAATGAACTCTTGCTGGACAGACTCAGTAAAGACCACCTTCACCAGTGGGAGGGGAAGTTTCTTGATCACACCTCTGAACTCTAGAGAGACTCCTATGTCCGTTCCTCTGTAGTACCTTGCTCTGTTTTTGGAAACTCCTTCCAAGTTCGTTTTCTTCCATGGCTTCAACTCAAGTGAGCACTGTTGAGTCACCCGTCCTTGGGGCAAGACAGCATTCCTAGCTTTCTTCTAGCTAGTGAAAATTGGATGGACTGAGAGCTGTTCAATATTACAGTGTTTTTGTTTGTTTGTGTGTGTGTTTGTTTAGGCCAGGATCATGATTTCTCTACCAACATAATTATTTCAGAAACAGTAGATTCTAAGCTATTTGCTTCCAGTCAATTCCATGTGCCGGTAGAGCAAAAGTTTTTCCTAGAGAAAAGTTTCTATCTTAAACAGAATTGGAACCCAAGGACATATAGAAAAATATTACCAAGTAAAAGGTAGAGAAGACTTGGATGGGGAGGGTGGAGGGGGGAAGCATATGGGAGGGTAAGGGGGAACCTATATGAATAATGTACATCAAAATGCATATATGGAAACGTCACAATGGAAAGCATGTCAGAATGAATCACATTAAGGTGTACATTAAAAATTTTCATTTAAAAAAAAAGTTTTTCCTAGACCCAGTTTCAATATTATCTTCTTTTCTTCCTTCCCCACATGCCTCTGTCAACTCACTGGAGGCTACCCAAATACCATCTGAAACCACAGCCTTGGGTGCAGAGATAATAACAATGTGAAGTTGATCTTTTTTCATAGCCTGAGACCTCCCATACAACTGAAAAATTTTTTTCAATATGGGAAGGTTAACCCAGGGCCTTGTACATGCTAAGCAAGTGCTCTACCACTGAGCTGCAAACCCAGCCTCTTTTTTATTTTTTATTTTGACACAGAGTCTAAGTTGTGCAGACTGGCTCTGGCCTTGAACATGTAATCTTTCTGCCTCAGCCTCCCAAGTTGCTGGGATTAGAGGTTTGTGCATGGCTCCTGGACTATAACTGAAGTCCTTATAGCACAAACATTTTGCACCTTAATTCCCACGATTGAAGGTTCAGAAAATCCAACTCTTCCATCTCCACAAGGTCCTATATTTCTGTATTACCTACCATCTTTATTTTCAGTTCATTAACAGAGCATTAAACGCATATCACCCCAGAGTTACTTGTGAGGAACTTCTGTGATCCTTATCTTGTATATTGTCTATCTCTCTATTTGGATATAAATTCTATTGTGGCAAAGACTTTGTCTTGCTTATTACTATACCCCACTGTGTAGACCAGTGCCTACCACATAGCAATTTAAGATGCTAAATAAACATGTACTGAATGAATGAATGGAATAGACACAAGTAGACATTTAATTGTTGTTGTTGTTGTTAGGTGCCATCGAGTCGGTATCCTACTCATAGTGTCCTTCACAGGGTTTTCACTGGCTGACTGTTTTCGGGATTGCCTTGGGAGTGGATTGCCAGGCCCTTCTCCCATTTTTGCGGTGCTGGGAATTGAACTCGGGACCTCAGAGACTGCAGCGCAGCGCTCTACCAACTGAGCCAAATCCCAGCCCCAGACATTTAATTAGTGAATGAATAAAACAAATTTAGTGCTGTCTTTGACAGATGTTATAGTAAAGATGTTCTCCTTCATTTCATTACATCCAATGATATCTTAAAGTCCACTAAAGTTTTAGCAACTCTTTTAGGTTGGCACTATGAAAAACTGCCTCACAGGCATATCCCCAACTCTCATTGGATGAACATGGTACAAGCCTAGGACTAGAAGAAGCAGTGGTCACACAGTGGGGTTGAGGAGATGGAGTAAAGCAGAACTTGCCAACTAGATATAGTAAGATTGGGGCAGCTCCACCACTGGCAACGAGTAACGGGAGGGAACTCTGTAAACTGCTCCCTTTTTTGTACAAATAATCATATTTCCTTTCAGTCAAGCAAGAGAAAGACAGACTATCCATGTAGAGAAAAGGAAATATGGAAGTTCTGGGTGTTTCTCTCTGATTAGGCAAATTTGGGGGCCTTGTCTCACTTTAATCCATTGCTTCTTCAGATCTTTATCAAAGATGGTGCAGGGTTGGGTACAGCTAAAACTAGCTAAAAATAAATCCTGAAACACACACACACACACACACACACACACGTATGTATATATATATATATATATATATATATATATATTTGTCATATATATATATTTTCTTTTTTTGGTCAGGAGCAGACGCTTTATAGAAGTACAGTTTGACTTCTGAAAATAAAGAGCTCCTCATAGGACATTTGCAAGATGAGAAGATGAGACTGGGCACCTGGTGGCAGACATTCAAGGTTGATTTCCTGTCCCAGGTCCTTGAGGAAAGACTGTCCAAACCTTCCATCTCACTCCAACCCTAATACCACCACCTGGCACCCCCCCCCCATCATGGATCTATTGTGAATCTATTGCCCAACATAGATTCACAAAGCCACCACCTTCTGACTGAAGGATTATAGAGTTTCTCAAAATAAATTGCACTGAACAACTGCTGTACCCAGAAACAGACTGGGTGAAATTCCAGGGCCCTGGGACAAAGTTCCTATTCCCTCATGCTTAAGTTTAGGCACCAGACCTGGAAGCAAATGGAAAGAATCAGTCTTATCAACTTCATTCTCCAATTTTGCATCAAAAAGAAGTTGATCTAGGTTAATGTGCTCAAAGACCTTTTGTAATAGTGAAACTCTTCAAATGCTGTCTCTTCTAAGCTTATATATGTTGTTGTTAGGTGCTGATGAGTTGAGTCTGACTCATAGTGACCCTATATAAAACAGAATGAAACACTACCTGATACTGTGTGACACTGATTCCTTGTTATTCACACTTTTCAATGGCTGATTGGGGAGTGGGCTGCTGGGTCCTTCTCCATAGCCTAGAGCACCTGGTATACTAACCAGGCCTGACCCTGCTTACCTTCTAAGATCCGATGAGATCAGATGCCAAGGTGGTATGGCTGAAGACATAAATTCATGTATTGAGCTGGCCAAACTGAACAGTATTGATTGAATTTGAGTTGGGGAGAGGTGAGGCAGGGAGAGGGCCTCACCACTTTGTTCCATCTCCATCCTTCCTTCCTTGGGTCTGGGTGAGCAATAAGAATCCCTTCTCACTAAGCTCCATGACACATGTCTGTAATCCTGGCAACTTGGGAGGCTGAGGCAAGAGGATCACAAGTTTGAGGCCAAAAGCCACCTTGATAACTTGTGAGACCTTGTCTCAAAATTAAAATAAAAAAAGAGGGCTCAGAGTACAGCTCAGTGGTGGAGCACTTGGGTGGCATGATAGCATGTTAGAGGCTGTGGGTTCAACAATGAGGACAGACAAACAAAACCAACAAACCCAAAAAGAATGCCTCCCTGCCCAACAGCCCTTCTCTCATAGCTCAGAACAGAGCAGTGTAAGGCCCAGAAAGCCCCAGTGGGATGGGACACACTGAACAGAATCAGGACTTGGAATTAAATTATATGTGGGGGCAGAACCACATCTCACCCCACAATTATAAGGGCCCAGGGCCAAAGTGAGCCTCAGGCCTGAGTGTGTGTGCACACCCGTGGAGGGGTGGGTGGGGAGCTTCAGAATGCCTTGGCTGAGAGGACAGAGGCCTTCAGGGTCTCATGTTCCTAGTATTAGTGTTTTCAGATTATGGCAGAGAGGAAGCCAAGAATAACCAAACTAATGGATCCTTGAAAGACGGTATGGGAAGGGAGCAGGCAATGGGGAACCACTGCAACTCTCTGAGCAAGGGAATGGCTCCTGACAGAGTGTCCAAAAGACTGATGTCTGTGCTCAGACAGGATCAGCCCTAAAGAGGTATATGTCTGGACTAAGAAAACCTTTAATGGGCACTTCATGCCTGCTCTCTTGCCCTCTCGCTCTCTTTCTCTTAAAAAAAAAAATTTTTTTTTTTTGAGACTGGGTTTCACTATGCAGCCCCAGCTGGCTTCAAACTCCCAGTCCCCCTGCCTCAACCTCCTGAGTGCTGGGATTACAGGCATGTGCCACCACATCTGTCTCATGGTGTCTCTTGAATCCTTCTCCTCTGTTCTGTCATTGCTGCCTCTGTCTAAGTGTAAGTGCCAGAACGTTCTGCCTAGGTTTTTGCAGCCTTCCTTCTGGCGTCCACCTCCTATCACCCCACATAAATCCATCTGCCACCTTGATGCCACAATGACCTTCCTGAAACGCAAACATAGCAAATCATGGTGCTCCCTCTTCAGCTCCTTCAGTGGGTCCTCACTGAGTAACATCCACACTCCTAAGCCTGCCTTTCCAAGCCATCTGCAATTACATTATAGGCGCGGTTCCAGCTTTGGCCTTCAGTACATTTATGCCATGCCTGCAGCCGTAGCCCTGTGGCATCCAATCCCGTCAGATGTCAGAAGCTAAGCAGGATCAGGACTGGTTAGTACTTGGATCGGGGACCACTTGGGAACACCAGATACTGTAGGCTTGGGAGAAGGACCTGGCAACCCACTCCCAAGAAGGAATCCACCATTGAGGACCCTATGAATAGCAGAGAAGCACTGACAATAGTGTTTCACCTGTTGTATGTAGGGTTGCTAGGAGTCAGACACTGTCTTGATGGCACCTAACAACAGCAACATCTATGCTTCTACAACCCCTACCCTCTCTCCACCTCTGTCTGACCCATGCTGTACCCATGTCTACTCCCCTTTCCCTCTTTGGACTCCTTTACCTCTCTGATCTTTCTGTAGAAGATCTATTATGCTTTCAGGTCTGGTTCTAATCTTATGCCCTTCCAAAATGCTTTCAAGATCCTCCAGTTTGAAATAGTCTCTCAAGGTACCACATTTGTATATCATGTATCTGCTTTAGCACTTGTCTGTCTGCCTAGTATCAGTTATTTATAAATGTCTGTTTCTTCTATTATGTTGTGTGATTTCTAAAATCAAAAGCAGAGTTAACAAAATAAATACTCGATGAATTTCTTGTACTTGCTAGTAGAATTTATAAAACTTTTTTTGAATAGTCCTATGAATATTCAAAAACTAAGAGCAGCCATCCTGAGCCCAGAACATGCTGATCTTTCAAGACCCACACAATTCCTACTCCCTTGTTTGGTGGTTGGTGAGGTCAGCACTAGATAGGAAGTGCCACTCTGAGTAGGTTAGAATCTTCCACACCCCTCCCAGTCCAGTGTTATATCTAACAGTGGAGCCAGGCTGGCAACTTGCAGGAAAGGCAGGAAAGGCAAAATGCCATGATGTTACTCACCATGATGCTCTAAACCCCTTACTGCTTCTCTGGATCTGTCATAGGAGGCTGACACTCTGCATAGTCTATGGAGAATGATATAGACACTCAGCAGTGGAGGCAAATGGTTAAAAGAAGCGGTAGCCATCTGAGATCATTTATTGAGCATGCCTATATGCCAGGCTCTGGACCAGAGACTGAGGGACACAATCCTGAAAGGTTAAGAAGGAAGGCTAAGACAGGACAATCTGCAACCTACAGATGGCTTGTGTTCTTCAATCACATCTGCTGAAACTTAAAATGTTTACTTCAGAGAAAACTATGAACAGGAGAGCAAGGCTCTCCCACAGAAGCTGATTTAACTCATAACGTAACTATCTATAGTAAAACTACAAAACTCAGCCCATGATATCTGATTCCTACAGGAAAAAGCATTCTCTTCCAAGCAAAACCCCCAGCCATACGCATGAAAGTCCTCTCTCCTGCACAGGACAGTATAGTGGCAGAAGTTCTGAAGTCCTTGTGCCCTCTACCAGCAAAAATGGCAGGGAGGGAGAGTCCGTGAAGTTTTCAGTGTTTGGAGTGGGTGCCTAAGTGTCTCAGCAGCAAGGAGGAAAGGAGTGTTCAAATATTAGATGAGTTGGAGAATATTGGAGCTGAAAAGATCAATTAGGGTCAGTGGGGTGGGGTTTAGCTCAGTTGGTAGAGCACTGCTCTGCATTCTCTGGGGTCCTGGGTTCGACTCTCGGCACTACAAAAATGAAAGGAGGACATGGCAATCCCCAAAACAATAAGCCATTATAGACCCCATGAGCATCTTATGAGTTGGACCCAATTTGATGACACCTAACAACAGCAATAATCCAACCAATGGACTCAGTTGGTACAGTGATGCTCTGCACTCTCCGAGGCCCAGGGTTCAATCCCTAGCACCACAAATACAGGAGAAGGATGTGGCAATCCACTCTGGAAGCAATCCCAAAACAATCAGCTGGGCATGGCACAGTGTCAGGGAGTATTTTTGCTCTGTTGTACACAGGGTCGCTATGAGTCAGACCTGACTTGAAGGCACCTAACAACAACAACAACAACAACAACAACAACAATAACAATTCAACCAATGCATTTTATAGAGGCATAGACTGACACAAAAGAAATTAAATCACTTGCCTATGATTACACAAAATATGTAGCACAATCAGGCTATGACCCAGTAGACTTTCCATGGAGCAGATCCCTTCATCTATGTTCAGATTTACTTTTTGAAGTGCTGGGGATTGAATCCAGGGATTTGAGCTCTACCACTGAGACATACCCTCAGCCCTAGTTTCTTCATAGAAGTGGGAATGACCAT
Organism: Pedetes capensis; assembly: GCA_007922755.1. Classification (NCBI taxonomy): domain Eukaryota; kingdom Metazoa; phylum Chordata; class Mammalia; order Rodentia; family Pedetidae; genus Pedetes; species Pedetes capensis. The sequence goes on from VMDO01002276.1 coordinate 144,586, forward strand.
TCCTCCTGGGGTTGTTGGAAGGTTCAAATGAAGACATGCTCATGAAATCCTTATAAGCTGCAAAATTCCATTGTAATAGAAGCTCCTTTTATTTTCTCTATTCCCAACTGCCTCTTTTTTTTTTTTTTTTTTTTTGACATTACTAGTGTCTCCATGCATGCTGGAAAGTGCTCAAGCACTGACCTGCCCCTCCAGCCCCAATCCTGACCTCCCCCGCCCCCCACTTTTTTTTTTACCAAGCAGCTGGGATTACAGTTGTGTGCCACTGCACCCAGCTCCCAATTGCCTCTTAATTCCCTCTTCAGACTTCTTGTTGTTAGGTGCTATAGCGTTGGTGTCCAACTCATAGCGACCCTATGTACAAAAGATGAAACAATATTGTTAGTGTTTCTCTGCTATTCATAGGGTTTTCAGTGGCTGATTGTTTTTTGGGAGTGGGTTGCTGGGTCCTTCTCCCAATCCTACAGCACCTGGTGTTCCCAGGTGGTCTCCCATCCAAGGACTAACCAGGCCTGACACTGCTTAGCTTCTGAGATCTGATGGGATCAGATGCCACAGTGGTACGGCTGCAGGCTCTCTTCATACTTGTTGTTGTTGTTGTTGTTAGGTGCTGTCGAGTCGGTATCCGACTCATAGCATCCCTCATAGGGTTTTCAATAGCTGACTGTTTCGGGATTGCCTTGGGAGTGGGTTGCCAGGCCCTTCTCCCATTTTTGTGATGCTGGGAATTGAACTCAGGACCTCAGAGACTGCAGCGCAGCGCTCTACCAACTGAGCTAAATCCCAGCCCCCTCTTCATACTTAGTAGTACAATAAAGTGAAACAGAAACCTGAATGTGTGGTGGCAGGGTATTCCCAAAGTAGCTACAAATCCTGTTGGCCTATCAGCATAAGTAGCTGTAGAGATTGTTAACACTTGATCCCTGTTTTTCCTCCCTTTTACCCCTAAATCTGACATTTCTCTTTGGACAGGCATCAGGAAATATGTTCACTCTTCTTTTCCAAGCAAAAGGGGTCTAGTCTGCTGGACGTTTCAATGCTTCAAAGAAGACCTGTGTTTGCATGAGAAAGCACAGAAACACCCCCAGGTGCCTGTCAGAGTGGCACTGGAAGCTCTCTGTAGACAGCAAAGGATCCCCAACAGAAGCCCTTCATGAAACAAGCTTCTTTTCTTCCTGGTTCCACCTTGGTTTTTCCAAGGTCCCATGGCTAGTAAGTAAAGAGGGTGGGATCTGGTAATATTCATCTGAGTCAAAGGACACCTGGCATGGAAAATTCCCAGAAATGATTTAAAAATAAATATATACTTCATTGCATACTTTATGAAAAGTGCTCTTGAGTGAATAAAGTGGAAAACTGTTCTTAACCCTTATTTCAGACCTGGGGGGGGGGGTCATGATGATCTGACATGAGTCCTTTGATCTGGAGAGGACTTTGCATGTAGCAGACCATAGATGGCCACTAAATTCTGACGATGGTAGAATCACCTCAGTAGGCTTGTCTGAGGTACTTCCAGGAGACAGAGCTGGACCCCTGTTCAGGGACACGTTACTTTGAACAATAAAAACTTATGGGAAGGTCCTAAGGAGCACCATGGCTCCTTGTCCCTCCTGCATTTTTGTGCATGGGTGCCTACCAGTGTCCAGGCGTGTGCTGTATGTGCTGCTTGTGAGCACAGTGCCTGGGCCAGCACTGGACATTGCAGCTCATGTGACAGGACTGAGGCAAACCCTGCCCATTCATTTCCTCACATTCTCCTGTCTCCCTTACCTCCTCCAGGAGGCCGAATTGTGGGGTCTTTTGTTAGTGTGCTCAGAGGCTAGGGACCAGATGAGATGGGGAAATGGATAGGACCACAGCACTCTCCTTGTCACAAGTATAGCTGAGTCTGTGCCCTCAGTCAGTCACACTCTGACAGCAGCTGCCACAGCAACCACACCCTCAGCCCAGTTTCCAGGAGTCAAGTGGCTGTGTCCCCAGTGCCCCCTGGCGTGTTGACAGAGCTGAAACAGACTGAACAATGACTCAATAGAAAATTGACTGAGTCAGAACTTCGACTCTGTGTCCCTCTCACATCCGTTCTGTCTGTTTCCTCAAGTTCTCTAGTAGGTGATCTATTGGTATACTTCATGCAGGGGAAGGATACCACATACAGGACAGAAATACTGTGGTGGCCCTTCAGACCCCCTGCATGTGGCAGACACACACACAAACCTAGGAAGTCACAGCCTCCTACCACACAAGTCATGGCGTGATCCTGTGGCTTCTGCCAAGCTTTGAATCTTGTTCAATGTTAAGCCACAAAAACTCTTTTTCTTCTCTAACTGTGGACATTATGATGAAAATCTGGGAGGATGGAAATCCGGAAAGAATAGTGCCAACTACCAAATGGGAACCTTTCACTTCAAAGTGAGACTGTAACCTCTTGTCCCCTACTGCACCAACTCCACCTCAGCTGTCTTACTAGGCCATGGTGGAATCTACAGATAGGACTGAGGGTGTCTGAAGCAACTTTATCTTTAACCTTTGATCCTCCTTTAAACAACTTTATCTCTAACCTTTGATCTTCCAGCCCAGGAAGGGACAAAAGGCTGTGAGCCCACACTTCTGTGGTCACAGTTCAGGTCACAGTTCAGGTCTTACCCTGACCTGCTCTATGTAATAAATACAGGGAAAGTGTATTGAAAGGACATACATTCAAACACAGGAGCAGGAACTTCTAGGTCAAGGGAGAAGTGTAGTGGGGATGAAAGGCAAAAATGGAAGTACAACCTTGAAAGGTCCCTAAATAAACCAATAATCATGGGGAGCCATGAACTGAGGCATGTGATCAACTCAATTTGCTCACCTGAGATCCAATAGAAAATTTTTCAATGAATAAATAAAATGGCATCTTTTGGGATTAAATTCTGAGAGAGTGCTCTGGATAGTACTACTCACAATATAGTTATTTACTAATTGGGAAAACTCATATATATTTAAATTCTGGCTGTGACTTGATATACCCTATTTAAAAAACAGTCTCATGCAATTATATAATACAGTGGAAGATAGTGCAAGTCATTGTAGAAAATTCTACAATTTTTCTTCTGTCAAATGCATACAGATGTAGTAAAAATGCCAAGAGAGGAAGAAATAACCATGCATGTGACTAGCTCATAGCAAGAGATTAACAAGTATTTATTGCATAAGTGCACAATTTCAACAATTCATATTTTGTATACTACATGTACTATGCATACAGTTCCACATGCTTTATGTATAAATATTTACTGTATTATCTTTCTTAAGCTGCTAAAATTTCCTTTCTTTTCTTACATAACCCATGAAATCTCTCCTTAGTACCTTTCTTGCTTTAGCTTTGTACTCAGCATTCATTTTTACAAAATAATGTCCCAGAAACTTTCTTATTTTCCAAGCTTCTTCTCTCAGTGTATCTCTGTCCCATTTCCTCCATTTTTTACAAACACTCCCCATAATACCACAATCTAGTCCTTTTATTTAACTTCCTATAGACAGCTCATCATATACTTTTTAAAATCAGCATTTACAGTTATTCATAAAATGTTTACATGTTTTATCTATTTATTGATACATTTTTGTAAACACAGTTAACCATGTTTCCTCATCTACTTTATAAGCTCAGTAATAAAAAATGTTGGGGAGCTACATATATAGTAAATACATTAGTAAAGGTTTTAAAGATATGTTGTTTTTATAAAATAAAAATGTTTGTCACTTGCCTATTTGACAAATCTGTTTGTCAAATGAAATCTAGCCCCATGACAACTTTGAAGCATAATCATTTTTAAAAAATATTTTTAGGGTGAGGAGGGAGTTAATGTGAGCAATGTATAATGAAATGAATGTGTGGAAGTGTCGTAATGAGACCCACAAAGTTGTACATTAAAAATTACTAGTAAAACAAGTTTAAAAAAGAAAAAGCACATTAAATATATAAAAAATAAAGTAAAAAATAAAATTACCTTCTTCAAAAATACTTTTATGTCGTGCATGAGTAAAAATGGTTGACTTATAGGATTTTAAGATTTTTTTTTTAAAAAAGTGAAAAATGCTTATAAATAGAACTTATCTGTTACCTATTGATATCTAAATTAACAAGCCTAGTTTCCATGATAACTGAATGTCTGTCTCTTCATTGAATGAATGGTCACCCAAGAGCCATATCTCATTGAATCTTGGGGGAAATATATATTTTCAGTAAAGCAATGACTTAGAACAGTACTAGATTCTTGTCAATCTGGCCCAATACTAGTTACTTTTTCAAATTTTCACCTTTCCCAAGCCCAGCTGCCTCCTGACTATGAGTGTTTACATCTTTGTCCTTATGACTCTTTATGCCTGAAATGTCTTTAGTAATCAGGCTGAAACTTACTTCAAGGCCCAGTCTCAATGTCACTTCCTCTGTGAGGTGGCACTAGTAAGGCATAGCATAATTAACCATTCTCTCTTCCATGTTTCCTGGTACTCCTGTGGCCCTTGTCGTTCAGAGTTGTGTGTTTCCTTGTATGACTTCTCCTTTGGCTTCAGAACTCCCTGAAGACAAGGGTCATGGCTTATTTGCCACTTCATGCCCATACAGTGGCAAGCTAGTGGCAGTTGGGGTGGACGGGACATTTCCCTATCTCCTAGGTTGGTGCTCTTAGAACTCTCACAGTGTAGTCCTCTCAGGTTCCTTCTCTGAACCTGTCTTTGGTTCCTGATCTTCCTAATATCACTGGATGAAGCAGAGAAACAGCACATGACTCTCGGAAAGGAGACCACTTGAGATGTCCAAGAACAGGAAAGGCCGGAGACCAGTGATAGCCTCTGCTCAGACTGAGGTGGGAACCCAGGGTGTCCCAGGTGAAAGACCTCAGGGTGGGAGCTCAGGCAGTTGTTGTAGATGATGGACAGAGGTGGCTGAAGGAAAGTACACTGAACCAGAATAAAAGATAAAGACAGTTTCTATTTCCTGGAGGCCAGGCCTTTCTTGTTAAAGGGGCACTGAGAAGGTCAGTCACTCCTCCAGCCTGTGAGGTGGGGAAAGGAAGCATGTAGTCTGGTAGTGACACAGAAATGACAAAGAGAAGTAAAGACAAAGACGTGGAAAGACTGCTCAATTATGTGGAGGACACACATGTCTCTTGAGATTTCCCTCATCTTCTCTCCCATAGCCCCTGATGCCTGCCTCCATGACTGCAGTGCACATGGTTATAACAAACACATATAGTTTTTCTGTCCTGGTTGAATGTGCAGATGGAGTCACCTCAAAATTGGCAACAGGGGAATTTCCAAAAGGCACTGCCCTAAAGTGTCCTGGGATGGGGCCAGCTGGAATGTCAAAGAAACACTAAATGCCACATGATCAGTCCAAAGTATTTACTAGGGGAACTTATGTACAGAAGGGGCTGTGTATCCTAGCAAAGGATGGCAATAAGGGATGTCCTACCTAGGTTTGTCTGCAACAATGTAATAAGGTTTGGAGTTTAGATAGGAGTTTAAGGAATTTGGTTCAGGGCCAGGGCTAGCTTCGTTTAGTGTTTTAGGCAACAACCCAAATGCCTTTATCAGTGCCTGGGAATGTTTAAATGTGCAGGGAAAAATGTACAGCTGGGTCATAGAGCTGTCAAGGCTCTCTGTATTTCTTAATCAGGACAGAGAAAAAGCAGAGAGAACTGAGGGACCCTACAGCAGTGTTTGCTCTGGATATAAGCAAACACACACACACCACCACCACCACCACCACCCTCACAACAACCCTATGAGCTAGTTGTTGGTAGGTGCCATCATGTCGAGTCTAAATCATACTGATCCTATGTATAACAGAACAAACCCTCCCTGACACTGTGCCAAGCCAGGCACTATGTTAATGCTTCTCTGCTACTCACAGGGGTTTTGATGGCTGATTGTTTTGGGATTGTTTCAAGATTGTGCTGCCAAGTCCTTCTCCCATTTTTGCGGTGCTAGGGGCTGAGGCTAGGACCTGAGAGTGCACACAGCAGCACTTTATCAACTGAGCTAAATCCCAACCCCTACCCTATTAGCAGGTACTATTATTGTCCCTATTTTATTGATAGAGAAATAGAAACACAAAGAGGTTTAGAAACTTGCCCAAAGTCATGCAGCTGAGAAGTAGCAGAACTAGAATTCAGATCCAAGCAGTCTGGCTCAGAGTCTGGGCTCTTAATCATCATACTATAAAGTTAACATCTTCTATTGAAATGTTCCTTTCTCTGTCAGTCTCTGACTGTGGATTCCTAAGGGTTAGGGACTTAGTTTTACTCATTGGAGTATCTGCTTAGCTGCTTAGCAGCTAAGAGTGCTGCTTAGCTAAGAGTCTGGTACATGATATATCCTCAAAAGATATTTGTTAAACTGAACCAAAATCCCTCTATTTTCCCTCAGCTCCTCCAGATTTCTAGGTTTCTAGGACCTCCACCCCAAGCTGGCATAGATTTCATCCTACGACTCCTACCCCAAACTCTACTTACCCAAAAGTTTTGCTCTCATGAGTAGTGTCCCCAGTCCGAGTATTTCTTTCTTCCTTTCTTCCACTCTTGAAATTCTACAGGGCTTTCTATTTGACAAGGTTGTACATGCAGCAATCAGAAATACATGTTTATACTAATGTTAATAGCTCATAAGATGTTGCCTACCTTGGTGAGATTTACTAACCAAATGGAAAGAAAACCCAAATTCATTCAGACAATTCAACAATTCTTTGGAGTCTGATTCATGGAAAGTCAGAGGAAGACAAGACTTGCTTTTCAATCTCTTCATTTTTTCAATCTCTTTATTTTATAAAGGACCTGGGTGCTGGGGAGGAAAGTGACTGGTCCCAGGTTTTATAGCCAGTTGGAAGCAGAAGCTAGCTCTTAAGTCTTTACTGATGGACCAGGACCAATCCTTCCCTTGAAGAAGTTTGTGATGGAAGAATTGTGGCAGGTGCCAGCAGGGGTGGTGCTGGGGTAGAAAGACCTTCCCAAACCATTCCATGCAGTTGGTAGACCAAAGTGGCTGTCCGTCCTCTAGGTACCTAAAGATGGTTCCTGGGGGCCTGGGCCAGAGGTGGAGCCTGCAAAGGGTGAATGATGACCATCATGATGACCAAATCTCACAAGGGCCTCCCCTCATATGTGTGTACACTTTCAGCAGAGGCAGCACCAATTTCCTGTAAACTCATTTTATGATCTTTGAGCTGACAGGAAGATCAAGAAGGCATTGATTTATTTCAACTGAGTCTTGGGTTCCTAGGAACTTTCTCATTCAGGACATACTCCTTCTAGCTAGTCTTCCCTGCTGGCCACCTATGAGATGCTGTTACTCTTTTTGGTTCCATATTCCCCTCTTTGCACTTATACAATTTCTCTGATTGATCTCATCCATTCTTATGATGTGCAGCTTCTTACTCAACTCCCAACTCCTTATCTACCGGCAGCCCTTTAAATAGTTGTTAGGTGCCCTTGAGTCAGTGTCCGACTCATAGCGACCCTCATAGGGTTTTCAATGGCTGACTGTTTCAGGATTGCCTTGGGAGTGGGTTGCCACGTCCTTCTCCCTTTTAATAGTAGAACATTCATAAATTGCTTATTGAATGAGTTAATGAATGACCAGGCTGATGAGGAAGGACAGGCACACAGAAAGCTTATCTAATAAGTTTGCCAAGGAAAGACAAATGGAACTCTAGCTGGTGATTGGAGACAGAACCAAACAGCAGAGGGATATGGGTTTCCTTAGTGTTTATTTGAGAGACCTGGGGAAAGGTGGTGCTGGGAGATAGGGGTATTTTTAGAGTAAGGGAGAACAAAGCCTGTCTGCAGACTAAAGGGGAAAGCCCACGGAAAAGGAAGAAGGAAGGAGCGAGTGAGGGGAAATGGTTGAAAAGAGAGCCTGGAGGAAAAGTCAGGATGGGCCCGAGCACGGGCCGAAGGGTTTGCAGTGGAAGAGGAGAAGCCAAGGCCCTTTCCTCACCCAGGCAGCCTGGCCTTCGCAGCTGTTGCCAACTCTTCAGCCACACCACACCTCTGGGATTCCTACCTCCTCTGGCACCGGCATGTCCATTCCAGGGACCCAGCAGTGAGAGAATAGGTGCTGCCTCTCCTCTTAGTAATTCCTGAACTCTGGTGGCAGCAGGCTGGCCACGCAGATCTTACACATTCTTCTCTTAAACCTCCTTTGTATACCCTTGGTTCTCTCACAGCCACCCCACCTTAGAACTCTCCTTTTGATTCCTTGCAATTACTACCATTCCCCCCAGCTGGAGGGCCTGACGGAGTCATAAGATACACGGTGAGACCTTATTACTTTTGCATATACTGGGCATAAGATGGTCGAAGAAAATTGCTCACTGTGTGGGGGCTGGGGTGGGGGTGGGGAAGGAGGTGGGGGGGTGGTTCCAATGAGGAAGAATTTGTTTTTAGATCAGCTCTCAATTGGAAGTTAGTCACTCCAGCAAAGGCACTAAATAGGTTGGGTCAGAAAACAAAGATGGGTCACTGAATGCTCAGAGAGGTGTAAAGAGCTGGCTGGAGCTGCAGCTCCTGCTAATTTAAGAGGGAAGCTGCTCCAGAATAACAATCAGGGCCGGCAGACAGAATTTTGCATAGCATTATATTCAATTATTCATTTGATAAATATTTGAATACTTGCTATGTGCCAGATACTGAGCTAGACACTAAAGATAGAGCACTCAACAAAACAGATCAAAATCACTGCCCTCGGGGAGTTTACATCCTAGCATGGGGAGACTAAAAATAAACATCTTAAATAAGGAAATTATATAGTATATTAGAAGATGGTAAGTACTAAGGAAGAAAATCAAGTAGAGGTGTGTACCCCAAAGGTCCTCCCTTTCTGGAGACACACTTGTGTTTCTTCCCGTGGTGCACAGAGGTGGCCTGTGAGACCAACAGAACACTGCAGAAGTGATGGCATGTAACTTGCAAGGCTAGCTTATAAAAGATATTGCAGCTCCTGCCTGGCTCTCTTGGACTGCTCATTCTGTCGGGGAGCCAGCCGCCATTTTCCAAATCATATTTGAGCACCGCTGAGAGAGCTCTACATGGGGGAGGAACTGAGGCCTCTTGCCAATAGCCATGTGAACAAGCCATGTTGGAAGCAGATCCTCCAACCAGTACATAAGAAAGACAGAGGGCTGAATGTGGTGGTTCATGCCTGTAATCTCAGCAACCCAGGAGGTGGAGGCAGGAGGATCGCAGATTTGAGGTCAGAGGCAGCCTGCAGAATTTAGAGAGACCCTGTCTCCAGGTAAGAAGTAAAAAATGTCCTGGAGGTACAGCCCAGTGGTAGAGCATTTGCAAAGTATGTGTGAGGCCCTGGGTTCAACCCCCAAGTACTACATGGAGAGAAGAGGAGAGAGAAGAGGGTGGGGGGGGAGAGAGAGAGAGAGAGAGAGAGAGAGAGAGAGAGAATGAATATAAAGGGCCCAGAAGAAGAAAGACAAACCTCATATAGCATGTTGTTAAGAAAAAAAGGAGGGGGGCAACACATATAGAAGAGAATTTATAGAAGAAGGAGAGAGAATTTTGAATTTGACCAGAACACTGGTAATTCTCTCAGCCAAACCTAAGGATTTCTATCTTTTAACAAATCTACTTGATAACCTGTATAGTTTGTGTACGCACTTATTCATAAGTTAGCCGTATGGTAAAATATATAAATTTCTAATTCCAGAATGTGGGCTCAGTCATTCTTAATTAATTCTACTATCTTCATAATGTCCCAAAGTAAAGAAATTCTTACAGGTCTTGCTCTAGCCTGGCTGGACCTCATCTGACTTTTAAAGTCAATATGCAGATATCCAAAGTGGTCAAAACCAAACAAAAACAGAGAATACTCTGAGATCTTACTAGGAGGGCACACCACATTCTCTATCACCAATACTGTACTCAAACCCCTCACTCCCCATACCTAATGGTACCACTGGGCTCAGTTGACTTACTTGTCTGTTCCTTTCCTCCAGGAAAACTTTTACAGCTTGGGACATTAAAAGCTATCCCTCTTCCTAGCTATGATTATTAAAACGGACAATCATTAACTGAAAGTGGTTCTGGCTCTCCTGAGGCTCATTAAGCCCATATTCACACAGAATGCATGGCAGGCCTCCCTAAACACTCTGATATGCTTTGGTAAGCTTGTTCTTCCTAAACAGGAGGCTGACTTAGCTCCTCCACCTTGGGGTCTCCCTACATTTCCTTTGTTCCATAAACTGAGGGGAGGGTACTTCTTTTACTAAGCCTCATCTAGGAAAAGTTAAATAGCTTGTTGATTTTTCCTAACCAGCATGAGTTATTTTCAAGTCTCCTTAGGTGGCTGTGGGTAGGGGCAGGAGAAGTGTTTGATTCATGTTTGAGAATTGTTTTACAATAAAGAGATTTTTAAAAAAATTCCTTCTATATGTGACTTCCATTTATACACAAAGCTTCTCTTTAACAACAAAAAAGTCCTTATTGTACTAACAGTGTGCATTACTAAAGCCCTCAAATTAAATTGTAAGAGAACCAATGAAAAAGGATTCTTAAAATGCTTGAGTTATTTACTAAAATCAAGCAAGGAGACAAAAAGACTGTTCTTTCTACCTCCCACCCTCTGCTCTGCTTCTCTCATTGTGTTTCACACACTGACAGAGTAAATAGCATTGGAGCATTTGTTTGAGGGGTCCCTGGAAATAAGTGTTCTGCCATGGTTTTAAATAGTGTCATAAGGACTTCAGATGGGTCGTGATTCCTATACCACCCTGCTATACTACTCCTTTTCACAGCATTCTGGGAATCATTCTGTCCCTAAGCACTGGGTTCCTACTATGTTCAAAGCACAATGATCTATAATTGGGGAAAGGAAAGACTTAAAGAACTTAAAGACACAGTGTCCTGAGACAGAAAAATCACACATGAAATAAGTAGAGCACCAGATTTAATTAACAAGTCTATAAATATAAAATGTCATTCCATGTTAAAGGAGAGGAGGAGAAAGAGAGAGAGAGAGGGAGGGAGGGAGGGGGGAGAGAGAGAGAGAGAGAGGAGAGAGAGGAGAGAGAGAGAAAGAGAGATGGGGGACTAAGTGTTATCAGTTCCTTCATATTTGCTAGGCACTGTGCTTAGGGAATCTACATCATCAAAACTATGATACAGATACAGGCCCTTTTATAGTTGGGGAAAATAGGGCTTAGAAAAGAGGAGGAATTTATCCCTTACTGACATGGTAAGGAAGGAAACGTCACACTCAATGGAAATAGGTGAATTGGGTGGAATTTGAAGGACTGACATGAAGGGCAGGGAAGAACAACCCAGCCTGAGTGTAGAAATCCCTGGAGCCAAGCCATCAGCCATGGAAGACTAGGCTGGCAGTGCGCAGGGACACAGTCAAAAGTCCCCCTACCCACAGTACAGTGGCCCATTGTGGGACAAGGTTCTGGGCTTACTGAGAAACACAGAATAACTAGATCAAGGACTTCTCAGGGAGAAGAGTCTCAAACTCTCTCCCATCCAACAACTATTAATATCTAAACCAGCGACTTCAGTGAACTGGCCCCTCCAACAGAATTGCTTTTATTGAACTGAGCTTTGTGGGGTCACCCCTAGCAAACTCCATCCAAGCTCTTACCACAGGAGTTGTTGTTGAGAGCCCTTATCATTACATTACAAAACATCTTCTCTAGGACATTCTTTGAAAATAAATAGTCTCTAGTTTTAGTATCAGGAATCAGTTGTTATGCTTGTTTTTACCTCATGACCCTTGTGAATTGGGCCATTAATGGCTCTCCTCTTTCTGGTTGATTTCCAATAAAGTGGCCCACCTGTAACCAAGAATGGGGATTCTTAGGGATATATTTTTGTACTCTATCTCTCATCCTTGTTTTTCCTTTCTTCTATTCATTTAGTTTTAATTTAATCTTGATAAACTATATCCCCATGAGCACTTTAAATCCTTTTCTAGAAGAGAAATAAATAAAGAAAAAAATGCAAGGAAGAAGATTAGAGAGTATCAAAAGTCTAAGAGAACCATGAAGTCTTCAGTCAGAAAGGATGGTCAGTCCTTCATAGTCACAGGGTAGTGAATAACACAGAGCAAGACAAGTCAAGAATAGAAACTGAGCCAAGCATGAGGGTGCACGCCTGTAATCCCAGCACTCAGCAGGCGAGGGCAGGAGGATTCCAGGATCAAGGCAAGCCTGGGCTACATAGTGAGACCCTGTCTCAACATCCACATTCAAAAAAGAATAGAATCAGAGCAAAGCATCTAAGATAGTGAATTGCAGGAGCCATGAAGATGAAGCAAGGTGTGCTGTTAGGAGGAGCTCCAAGGAACAGAGTCCTTTATGAACTACAGGCATAGATATCTGACCCTATCCAGATTCCCAAGTGTAGCAAAAGAAAGTGGGAGGGGGGGGTAGAGAAGAGAAAATGTCATTATTATGTTGCTGCCAATCATTAGAATGATTTGGAAACACCAGATCATTTATATCATCCTAGGACAGAGCTTGTTTCTGATAGTTTCAATGATTGTGTTGTTGTTGTTAAGAGCTGTTAAGTTGGATCTGACTCAAAGCAACCCTATGTATAATGGAAGAAACTACTACCCAACACTATGCCATACACATGATCTTTTTACATTTGAGCCCATTGTTGCAGCCACAGTTTTTCTTCTTATTTTGAATCATACCTCATCAGTAAATGGAGGTCCCAGGGTTTTACCCTATTCCCATCAGTAAGGTCAACTCTACCTTGAGAAGGCAATTCTTCCCCACTCATTTCTTGAATGCCTTTCAGCCTGAGGGGCTCATTTTCTGGCAGTATATTTGACAGTGCTTCTCTACTATTCATAGGGTTTTCAATGGCTGATTGTTTCAGAAGTGGGCTCCTTCTCCTAGTCTGTCTTAGTCTGGAAGCTTAGCTGACACCTGTCACTGGCCCTGCTGGTATCTGAAATATCAGTGGCAGAGACTTCAGCCTCACAGTAACACACAGGCCCATACAGCATGACAAGCTGACAGACACAGGAGAAGTGAACTTATTAGATCTATGGATTTAAAATATATGTACCCAGAAGGGCTCTTATTCTCTTTCCTTTTAATACTCAAATAACAATAGCTGGAGACTGTGTCCTGTAGAGCTGCAGGGAGTCCACCCTTTTATCACATTTCCCCTTCTCAAATTCCTCTAGTGTACTTTGAGAAAATCTCACTTGTTCAACAAACCCTCTGTCACAGGTTATCTTGGCCAGAGCCCCAGAATACAAAGGTGCCATGCTCCTGTTTTGATTTTTTGTCATCTTATAACTCAATTCCCCAGGAATAGCAGCTTACTCCACATACTATGTCTCAAATATGCACATACCCATACTCCTTAACTTCCTGAACATGGCCAACACCAGTGTGAAGATGCAGTAAATGGCCTTGGAACAAAGGGCACGTGATAGAGAGTAGCCAACCATGGTAGTCAGCTTTCTGTCACTCGGACAAAATATCTGAGAAAGTCAAATTAAAGAAGGAAAGATTTATTTTGACTCATGGTTTCAGAGGTTTCAGCCCATGATCCCCTGGCTCGGCTCCTTCTGGGCCTGTGCTGAGGCAGAACTTCATGGTGGAGGGGGAATGGTGGAATAGAGCTGTTCACTTCATGGAGAGGGGGAAGGAAGGGGCCAGGGACAAGATATAGCCCCCTAAGGAACTATTCCCTTCAACTAGCTCCCACCTCCCAAGTTTCTATCACCTCCCAATAGCCCATCAAATTATAAGCCCATTGATGGATCAACCCATAAATGAGGTCAGAGTCCTCATGGCCCAATAACTTCCCTAAAGCCCAACAGCTTGCAACCAAGCACATAGTGCTTAGGGGCCATTTTAGATTCAATCAATGGCACTGAAAAGTGTCATTACAACTCCATGTATAGAATCTAGGCTCCACTTCCAGAAGATATAAAAATCTCTTCTTCTTCAGTCCATAGGCCACCACATTTTTCTCCTGCTACACATGGGAGAATCTCATGTCTTCTATCCTCTTACAGGATACACTGAAGCCCTTATTTTGGGGTAAAAATGGCCTGTACTTCATAAAGCCAGGTGGCATGCCAACCTGTGGATGCCAGTCCACATCTTCTCCAACCTGTTCTCTGGTGTGTAGTAAAGAGACAATCAGGCATATGTATTTTACCTTATATCCTGGTCTTCTGTTCTCAGTGTATAAATACATGAGGAAGAACCACATAGCTTTCTTGCATATACAATTTTCAGAATACTATAGTTCAAATCCAGGGTTATGGAGAAAAAGTCCTAACTCTTCAGATATTCAGAGACATTCTAGGTAGTAGATCCAAATAGAATACTCTCTGGAGCAGGCTTCCCCAAGGACAAGGAATGGATACCTACCTTCCATCTACCTGACCAAAGAGACCACTAAGAGGATCCTCTCAGAACACAGAAGGAGCCTCTCAAACACACTCCTGCTTCTTCCCTCAAGAGTGCAGGAGCTCATTACAGATCCCTAGCTGGTGGTTTCCCAGCTTCTATCCATGCTAAGATTTACCCTCTACTTGGCAATGTATTAATTACCACTTTAGGACCCCTTCACGGTGTCTATTCCTGATTCTAGTCCTAACCTTCTTCAAAGCAGCAAAAGGCTTTACACACAGAACTTGTTTATATAAAAATACTGAAACTGGTAAGCTATATAATTATTGTCATAAGCCCTGCAGTGGTGCCTGTGATATTTATATATTTTTTTCTTTTTTCTTTTGTAATACTAGGAGGTACTAGGCAAGTATTCTACCACTGAACTGTACCCGTAACTAAAATTTAAAAAAAATTTTTTGAGACAAGTTCTCACTAAGTTGCACAGGCTGCCTTTGGCCTCAAACTTGTGAATCTCTTGCATTTTCCTCCTGAGGAGCTGACATTATAGGCATGCACCATGGTGCCTGGCTAGCATTTATATTTTTTCAATAGAAACTTGGTCATTTTAACTTAAGGCTGTGTTTCCACATATAGTTGTGCTTAATATGAGAATAAGTTATCATTTTTTAACAAGGCAGTGATATGAGTAATAGACTGAGTAATAGCTCAATCCCTGAAAAAGTGAGTCACTCCGGTTATCCTAAAGACTAAAATAACCATTCGAGTTTAGTTGATGTAGGTCAGCCTTCTAAACTGTGGACACTCTTGGGGTACTGATAAAATGGACCCTAAGAAGTTGAAGAACAGACTTCATATTCATGCTGAGTTTCCAAAGTGTGCCCAATGCATGAGGACCTTCCTGAGTCATCATCTCCTGGCCTCTCTTTCTCTTTTTGACATTTCTTTAACAGTAGCAACACACAGGGACCAGTTAAGGACACTTTTCACTAACAAGTGCCTTTTCGTCAAATGTAGCTTGAGTGAACAATATTCTTACCTATAGAACACTGTAACACTTATTTTCAGCTCTTGATCACTTGCTCATATTGTTGCTTATCACACATTGAGTCATTACCAAGTATTACTCTCTGTTATATGTTAATCTCTACTTATGTATATTATCTCTAATATCTATGAAAATCCTGTGTAGTGGGCATACTTTTCTTATTCTATAGATGATAAGATGCAAGTTCAGAAAGATTAAATGCCTTGTCTAAGGCCACATAGAATTAAGTGGCAAGGTGTCTAGCTCCAAAGCTTTCGCTTTCTTATTTCTGTCCTGGGTATTTCCTGGTGGCTTATCAGAGAAAAAAATATTAGAAGTCACCTGGATAAATCAAGATCACATAGAGATACCACATGATAATGTGAATAGGAAAAGTTTAACTTAAAGTCTTACTAACCCTTAACTGGTGTCAGGATTCTGAAGTCACATAAGACCCCATGCCACATGTACCTCTGCTTAGGTAAATGCTACAGTGCCCCATGTCCAACACCTGCCCAGGGACCTATTTTGAACCGTGATACCAGTTAAGGGTTAATGGGATTTGAGTAAAGAGGAATCATCTATTAAAAAGCGAAGAACTAGGTGGAGGCAAGAGGATCACAAATTCAAGACAGAGGCAGTCTGCATAATTTAGCGAGACCCTAACTCACAAAAGTGAAAATATGGGCTGGGGGTGTGCCGCTCAGTGGTCCAGCACTTACAAAACATGCAGGCACAAGACCCTGGGTTCAACCCCCAGTACCACAAAAAAAAAAAAAAAAAAAAAAAAAAAAAAAAAAAAAAAAAAAAAAAAAAAAAAAAAAGTGAAGAACTTTGACAACTCAATGATAAGTCAAGCAATCAAATTTTTCTTAAATGGGCAAAGGATTTGAGTAGATATTTTACCAAAGAAACATATGACTAGCTAGTAAACACCTGAAAAGATAACATCATTAGTGCCCTGCCTGAAGGCAGCAGTTGCTATGCCACTCCAGTCGATTGCAATGTGGAAATGTAGTCCTAGAGTTGCCAAATCTTCTAATTTTTCCAAAAAGTCTAGAAATTCAGATTTTTATCTAAAATTCCTTTTGCAATGTTGGAAGCAAATAAAAAAAAACTTTAAAAAACATCAGATAATTGAAACAAAACATATCTGTAGGACTGATAGGACTTGTTTGTGACTTCCTCCACAGAGCCATTTTCTATCTGGGGAGGCTACAGTGGGGTCAAGGTTTCAGGAAGTTTCTGACAGCAATGTACACAGTCCACATTGGAAAGGAGAGAGTGAAACCAGGGGAAACTAGCTGCAAGCCCAGTTATGGAAAGGAATGGACCTGGACTAGGGTGACACAGGGGAGCAGAGCATGCCATGTACATCTCCCACTCTGTAAGTCAATGAGCCCCAACCCCCCTAGAGACAGGATTTCCATAGCATCATTTTCCAAAGGAACTCAGCACAGTCTCAGTGAGCTCCATTTCAAAACTACTGACATTTGCTGTGCTCCTCAGCCCTGACCCTACCCTCCTGAGGCGCCTGAAGGACCTCAGCCTTCTGCTTATGGCACTGATGAGGAAATCTGCTGGCTTGTCTCAGAATTGCTATTGCCTCACTCTGTTACCTTAAGCACAGGGCAGGCATCTGAAGCTTGTTGCTCTATCCAGGAAATCCTCTGGACAACCTGTCTTCCTCTTGCAGAGAGGGAAAGCAATGAGGAGGAAGCATTTGCAGAGCCCCTCCCCCAACCTTTTTGCAGAGGGAGGGACAGTTGCCATATAAATTATTAAGAAGACCTGACCAGGAGCCAAAGGGAGTCATGGCAACTTCATTGTTATGCATGGTGTGTGACTGTCTTTTGGATCTTCTGCTTGTTTGGGTTCTAATTTCCTTTTGTAACGTGAGGTGAGTCTGTCCCTCAAACATCTTTGCATCTCAATGCTGTGCCCTTCTCTCCTTTGCGCTTTGAACTAAGACTTCTCACAGCCCCCTTCATGGTTAACATAATCCACACATCACAGGCTCCAAGCAGCACTGTGCGTGGTTACTGCACGTGAAGGCAGGTGACACCCTCTGCCTCCATCCTCTGAAGGGGCTGCTGCTTGAAGGACCAGTCAGGGCGGGGGCGTTAAGGAGAATGAGGCAGGTGGGGAATCCTCCCACGTGTCCTCCCAGCCGGCTGCCTGCAGGAGGAAACACTCTAATACCATTTTTCTAGAACAAACCAACCAATCAGCAGGAGCTTTTTGTGAATCTGCTGGGTGATGACACTCTGTTGGGGACTTCTAGTCCTCCTAGGAATGGCAATTAGCCCAGAACCGGCAGAAAGTGCCCTCTAGTGGGCTTCAGAGGCGCACTCGTCCTGCCTGAATTGAGCAATGGGGTGTGTGTGTGGGGGGGGGGTGTGTTTAACGAATGATGCCGCGAAAAGGGGCAATTGGTGTCTTCATCATCAACTACCAGAGAGACAGGCTTTCTGTGCTATGGAGAGGAATCTAACAAACGTCCAAACCAATGTGTGCTGCTCTAATTAGGCCACATTAGGCAGCTGTGCACAGGCAGGGGCCCAGCAGCAGAACTTCAAACCTGTGAATGAGTTCAGGTTCGAGTGCCAGTGCAGTATGTTACCATTTAGAGGGTTCAGGTTTGGTTTGGGTTCGGGTGTAAATCCGATGTGTAGATAGTAGGGCTGCAAACCGAATGTGAACCCTGAACCGGTTTTAGTTGAAGCATTTATTTATTTATTTATTTTCTGAACCCAAACCCAGTGAAAACTTAGGTTCCAGTTCATCTTTCAATGTTTTTTTTTTTTTTTCCGGGGGGCTCATTAGCTATTTAAAAGTTGAAAAGAATTGAAAAACAATTTACCTATACATTGTTGTTTTTAGGTGCCATTGAGTCAAATCCAACTAATAGTACATAGGATTAAAATTTTAAACCCAAACCTGAACTGAACCTGAACCCTCTAAATGTTAACATATGGAACCCACACCCAAACATGAGCTCAATTTTTCATGGGTTTGAAGCCTTAACCAGTAGTGCTGAGTGGGTTGTGAGCGTGTGGTGGGCTCCGGTGGCTTGCTCCAGGTATCTGCCCAGAGCCAGGTTAGCCCACACAGCCCCAGGCCGGTGCCTGCAATCCCAGCACTCAGGAGGCTTTAGTAGGAGCATCATGAGTTTGGGCCAGCCTGGGCTACATGGCAAGACCCTGTCTCAAAATAAAGAAGAAATACAAATGACCAAAAAGCACATGAAATGATGGTCAACACCACTAATAGGAAAATTGCATATAATGAGATACCACATCACATCCATTAAGATGGCTATTATTTTTTAAAAAAGAAAATAAGTGTAGACAAGGATGTAGAATAATTGGAATCTTATGCATTGCTGTTGGGAATGTATAATGGTGGAACCACTGTGGAAAGCATTGTGGTGATTCCTCAAAAAGCTAAATGGAATTACCATATGATTCAGTAATTCCGTTTCTGGGTAGATACCCAAAATAACTAGAAGCAGAGTCTTGAACAGATATTTATCCACTCACATTCATAGCAGCATTATTCACAATAGCTGAGAGCTGGAAATAATCCAAATGTTCATCAATGGATGAATGGACAAAGCAAATATGGTAATACATACAATGGAATGATACTTGGTTTTTAAAAGGAAGGAAATTCTGATACATGCTACCACATGGATGAACCATGACAACATTACACTAAATAAAATTATCCAGGTGTGAAGAACAAATATCGTGTGCTTCTATTTATATGAAGTACCTAGAATAGCCAGACTTACAGAGACAGAAAGTAGAATAGTGGTTGCCAGGGTCGCAGGGGAGGGACGAATGGAGAGTTGTTGTTTAATAGCTACAGAATTTCAGTTTGGGATGCTAAAAATTTCTAGAGACAGATGGTGGTGATGGTTGCACAACATTTTTGTAAATGTATTTAATGTCACTGAACTGTACACTGAAAACTGATTAAAATGGTAACGAGTTTTTATGTTAACATATATTTTACCACAATAAAAAAAGACTGATCCCGACTGCTTGGCAAGCTTTAAGGCTGTTGAGGGATAAGCTCTCTGAGAACATGGCCTACATGCATAAAACCTAGAATTAGAAATCAGACAGACAAGAGAGCTAGTCCTCTCTCTCCTACATCCTAGGAATGAGACTGTGAATGACACAACAAACTTTACAAGCCATCATTTCCTTATCTTTAAAATGGAGTTAATTATATCTACTGTAATGGACCTTGTCTATCTAGTGTCCATTTTCCCTTCACATGTTGTTGTTGTTGTTGTTAGGTGCCATTGAGTTGGTATCCTACTCATAGCGACCCTGCATACAACAGGAGAAACACTATTGTCAGTGCTTCTCGGCTGTTCATAGGGTTTTCAATGGCGGATTGATTTTTGGGAGTGGGTTGCCAGGTCCGTCTCCGAAGTCTACAGCACCTGGTGTTCCCAGGTGGTCTCCCATCCAGGTACTAACCAGGCCTGACCCTGCTTAGCTTCTGAGATCTGACGTGATCGGGTGCCACAGGGCTACGGCTGCAGGCTTCCCTTTACATAGAAGATGCCAAATTTCCCCAGAGAACTACTTCCTCACCTTTAACTTATAAGGTCTTGTTGGCTGAGTCCAATATTGGGGTAGGTATATGCTCTTGGCATGGTCAATCAGTATATCTCTCCTTCTGGGCACATGGACTTGAGATCCAAGGAAGTTCAACAGAAGTAATCCCAGAACTTTTGTTGGAACAGCTGATGGTGCCAGGCACGGTGACTCAAGCCTGTAGTCCCACCTACTTTGGAGGTGTAGGCAGGAGGAACATGAGTTCTGGGCCAGAGGCAGCCTGAGTAACTGAATGAGACCCTGACTCAAAGGAAAAAAAAAGAAGGGCTGGGGGTGCAGCCCACACTTGCAATGTGCAGGGCCCTGGGCTCAACTCCCAAGTACCTCAAAAAATAAAACAAAACTCCAAAACAAAACAACAACAACAACAACAACAAAAAAAAAAAAAAAAAAAAAAAAAAAAAAAAAAAAAAAAAAAAAAAAAAAAAAAAAAAAAAAAAAAAAAAAAAAAAAAAAAAAAAAAAAAAAAAAAAAAAAAAAAAAAAAAAAAAAAACAGGACAGAAGGTAAACTGGAGTTGTTTGTAGCCATTTGTAACTATGAAGAGAAGGCCTGCCAGAGAATAATGAAGACACAGGAAAAATGAAGCCAACAGATGAAGAAAGTAAGATTGCATCAAGATAGTATCATCCAGTCCCTGGACCATGCAGCACCTGGAGTATATATATGTGCTTTTTGGTTATAAGAGCCAACATGTTTAATTTTTTGTTTACGTTATTGAATTGTCTTTTCTTTTCCTTGTAACAAGAAAAGTCCTGAGTAATGCATTTGCATTGCTTTGTCATTATAGAAAGTAGATGTAATAATTATGTAAAACCTGGCATGTTATATGCTGCCCTGTTCATCTCTGACTCCTATCCAGAACATAGAAAATGTCCAAGAAACTTTGTTGGATGTATGGAGAGAGTGAGAAAAGCACAGTATTGGGAATTCTGGGTCTGACTCATACTGTGCAAGTTCGGGGTGTAAACTCAGCAAAGCTTTGTGCTGCCCTGGAGGGCGAGTCCCTCCTTCATGAAGGTAGCATTGGCAGGGTGCCCGGGCAGACTAAAGTTCTACCAGTATAGAGTCATCATACAGGCTAATTAAATTGAACACTTACTGAGTGCCTACTATGTATAAAGCCCTGGTGAAAAGGACAGGAGGGAACACTAACAGACAAACACGTTTGAAACACATGCTAAGGGTTGAATACCAAAGAATTAGATTGTAGATATGGAAGCCTGTCTCTCAGGGAAGGCACTTCTGGGTGGAAGCAGCATTTGAGTTGGATCTTGAAACTGAATGTGTGCACTCATATTAACATTGCCTTGAAAAGGAATATCTATGAACAGACATAGCCCATCATCTCAGGACAGCATGAGAGAGAGCCCCTTCAGCATGAATTAGAGAGTGGGCCGCCTCTACATAAACTATCCTCTGGAAGGGTGTTTGTATCTTTGTTTGTTTTATCAACTCTACCTGCTGGTTGCCCTTCCTTCCTCTTTAGGGAATAAAATCTCCTCTGGCAAACAATACAAGCTTAGTTAAAAAATCATCATGTCAAAGTATGACACTTGCAATAATTTGAAAAATAATTTAATCAAGCTTAGCAGAGGAGGAAGATAAATTGTTTTCCAGGTGACTTAAGGGATGCCAAGAACATACTTCTTCCACCTGTCTGTCAGCTTGTCATGCCGTGGGGGCTTGCATATTGCTGTGATGTGGAAAGCTATGCTACCAATATTTTAGATACCATCAGGGCCACCCATGGTGTCCAGGTTTCTTTTGAGAAGAAACATAGTGGCTGCAACATTGGGCTCAATATAAAATGATCATGTGCATGGCACAGTGTCAGGTAGTGTTTCATTCCGTTGTGCATAGGGTCGCTATGAGTCAAATCCAACTTGATGATACCCAACAAAAACAACAGAAGAACATACCTATGACACAGGCAGCTCCTAGGCCAGTGCCCCATAGGTTTATTCTGCCGAAAGTTCTGGACCTGTCCAAAAAGCAGTGGCTGTGGGTTTAGACAAGTAACAATGGGTTTGATACTTACAATCACCATATTTCACCTCAGACAGGCCATGGCTGAAGAAAGAGTATGTCATTAAGGAAGTAGCCATAATTCCCACCAAAGAGAGAGGGAGATTTCATGAATTCAAAATCACAAGGTACCAGCACAACATTGAAATGTATCTCTGAGGAAGGTGGGGAGGGCTCCTGTAATTAGTGATGCTTGGAATGAGAGTCTTGATGCAATAATGATCTAGAATGCCCTTTTGTCTTATTATTTACTAGTAAACTATGAATTGCCTGTAGCCATACCACTGTGGCCTCTGATCCTGTCAGATCTTGGAAGCTAAGCAGGGTTGGACCTGGTTAGTACTTGGATGGGAGACTCCCTGGGAATACCAGGTGCTATAGGCTTGGGAGAAGGACCCGGCAACCCACTCCCAGCAAAAAATCAGCCACTGAAAACCCTAGGAATAGGATAGAATCATGACAATAGTGTTTTGTCTGTTGTACACAGGGTTGCCATGAGTTGGACACTGACTCAATGGCATTTATGTTGTTGTTAGGTGCCATCGAGTCGGTATCCGACTCATAGCGATCCTCACAGGGTTTTCAGTGGCTGACTTGGGAGTGGATTACCAGGCCCTTCTCCCATTTTCTGCGGTGCTGGGACCTCAGAGACTGCAGTGCAGCGCTCTACCAACTGAGCTAAATCCCAATGGCACTTAACAACAACAATATAGTTACTATTATGTACAATAGATCTCTTGAACTTATTCCTCCTATACGCTTGAAATTTTGTGTTCTCTGGGGATTATCTCCATATTTCCCTCATCCTCTAGCCTCTGATAATCATCATTTTACTGTCCATGAGTTTGACTTTTTTTTAAAACTTGTCATGTAAGTGAGAACATGCTGTACATGTCTTTCTATGCTTAGTTTGTTTCACTTAACATAATTATCTCCAGTTCCATCCATGTTGTCACAAGTGATAGTACTTCCTTATTTTTTAAGGCCGAGTAGTATTTCATTGTGTATATATACTACGTTTTCTTTATCCACTCATCTGATAATGAAACTTAAGTTGATTCTATATATCTTGGACATTGTGAATTATACTACAATGGCCACAAGAATGTAGATATGTCTTAGACACAGTCATTTCATTTTCTTTAGCTATAGACCCATGTTATGGTTTAGATCTAAATGTCCCCCAAAGATCATGTGTTTGATGGTTGGGTCCCCAGCTGATGGAACTGTCTTGGGAAGTTATGGAAGTTTTGGGATGCACCACCTAGCTTGGTGGAAATGGGTCACTGTGGGTGGGCCTTTAAAGGTCTTTACTCAAACCCCTGGTTCCAATATGCTCCTTCTGGCTCCTGGTCCACCATGCCATAAGGTTGTCTGAAATAGGCCCTGCCATGCCCACCCTGATGCCATGCCTTCCTGCCATTATGGACTGATCTAACTATGGACTTCTAACTGTGAGTCCCCCAATAAATCATCTCTATACCCACAAATATGTTTAAGTTGTTTTCTCAATCACAGCAACTGGTATTTCAGATACCAGCAGGGCCACCCATGGTGGACAGGATTCAGCTGAGCTTCCAAACTAAGACAGACTAGGGGGAAGGACCTATCAACCCACTCCCAAAACAATTGGCCATTGAAACCCCTGTGAATATCGGAGAAGCACTATCAGATATAGTACTGGAAAATTAACCCCCAAGGCTGGAAGCCATTCAAGAAATGACCGGGGAAGAGTTGCCTCCACAAAGTAGAGTAGGCTTTAATGATGGGAATAGAGTAAAGCCCCCGGGACCTCCATTTGCTGATATGGCACAACACAAAATGAGAAGAAACAGCGTGGATGCAACAATGGACTCAAACATAAAAAGATTTTGTACATGGCCCAGTGTTGGCTAGTGTTTCATTCTGTTGTACATAGGGTCACTATGAGTTGGACCAACTCTATGGCACCTAACAACAACACTGGCCATCTGTATGAATTTTTTTGAGAAATGTCTATTCAAGTTATTTGCCCATCTTGTAAAAATTGGATTGTTTTCTTGCTATTAAGTTGTTTAATTCCTTATATGTTTTAGATATTAACTTTTTATTGAATGTGTGGTTTGCAAATATATTCTCTTGCTCCATAGGTTGTCTCTTCACTCTGTTGATAGTTTCTTTGGTTGTGCAGCTGGGCAGAAGCTCGTAGTCTGAAACAATCCCATTGTCTCTTTTGCTTGTATTGCCTTTGCTTTGGGGCACATATAAAAACAACAAACAAATGAAGAACACTTTGCCCAGATCAATGTCAGGGAGATTTCCTTCTATATTCCCCTCCCCCCCATGTTTTATTCTAGTAGTTTTATAGTTCCAGATCTTACACTTAAGTTTTAATAATTTAAATTGATTTTTGTAACTAGTGAAAGATTTGGGTCAAATATCAATCTTCTCAATATAGATATCCAGTTTTCCTAGTACCATTTATTAAAGAGCCTGCCCTGCTCAATCCTTATTTTGTGTTCATGGTATCTTTGTTAAAAATCAACTGACCAAAAATGTGCAAATTTATTTCTGGGATCTCTATTCTATCCTGTCAGTTTATAAATCTTTTTATATGTCTGTGCCATTGCTATTTTGATTATTACAGCTCTGTATCAAGGTTTCAAACCAGGTAGTGCAGTGCCTCCAGGTTTGTTCTTTTTTTTTTTTTTTTTTTTTTTTTTTCCAAAGTTTTTTTTGTTTTTTTTTTTTTTTTTTTTTTTTTTTTTTTTTTTTTTTTTTTTTTTTTTTTTTTTTTTTTTTTTTTTTTTTTTTTTTTTTTTTTTTTTTTTTTTTTTTTTTTTTTTTTTTGCCAAAGATTTTTTTGGTATTTAGAGTCTTTTTGTGATTCTATATTAATTTTAAGATTTTTTCCTATTTCTGTGAAAAATATCATTGAAATTTGGATAGGTATTACACTGAGTGGGGTTGGGATTTAGCTCAGTTGGTAGAGTGTTGCTCTGTAGTCTCTGAGGTCCTGGGTTTGATTCCAGCACCACAAAAATGGGAGAAGAATATTGCAATCCATTCCTGAGGCAATTCCAAAACAATCAGCCATTGAAAACCCTATGAGGGTCATTATGACTTGGATATGACTCAACGGCACCTAACAACATTACATGGAGTCTGTAGATTGCTTTGGGGAATAAAGACATTTTAACAATATTAATTCTTCAAATCCATAAATACAGGATATATTCTTATTTTTGTGGCTTCTTCTATTTCTTTCATCATGTTTTATAGTCTTCAGTGTAAAGATATTTTGTTGTTGTTGTTGTTGTTAGACGTGATCAAGTCAAGTCCGACTCATAGACACCCTTGGTACCACAGAATGAAACACTACTCAACACTGGCCATGCCTGTCACTATGTCAGTGCTTCTCAACTATTCATAGTGTTTTCAATGGCTGGTTGCTTTTTGGGAGTGGGCTGTCAGGTCCTTCTCCCAAGTCTACAGCACCAGGCAGTCTCCCATTCCCCATACTAACCAGGTCTGACTCTGCTTGCTTCCAAGATCTTATGGGATCAGATGTCAGGTTGGTATGGCTGCAGGCAAAGATATTTTACCCCCTTTAAATTTATTTCTAAGTATTTTTTTAATCATTGAAAATGTGATGGTTGTCTTGATTTCTGCATAGTTCATTATTAGTTTATAGAAACACTCCTGATTTTGTATGTTTATTTTGTATATTGCAACTTTACTGAATTCATTCATTAGTTCTAAAAGGTTTTTTTTTTGGTGGAGTCTTTAGGGTTTTCTATTTAGGATCATACCATCTGCAAACAGACAATTTAACTTATTCCTTTATAGTTTGGACACCTCTTATTCCTTTCTCTTGCCTAATTTCTCTGGCAACGACTTCCAGTATTGAGTAGAAATGGCAAGAGTGGACATTCTTGCCTTGTTTCTGCTCTTAGAGGAAAAGCTTTTAACTGTTCATCATTAAGTATAATTTTGGCTAATGGGCTTATCATGTATGGCCTTTATTGTGTTGATTTACATCTATTCTACATATAATTTTTGAAAGTTTTTATCACAAAAGCCTGTTGAATTTTGTTCAGTCCTGTTTTTGGACATCTATTGAGATGATTGTATGGTTTTTATCTTTCATTCTGTGGATGTGGTATACCACATTTATTGGTTCATGCATATTGAACCATCCTTGCATTCCAGGGATAAATAACATTTGATCATGGTGAATAAGCCTTTTAAAGTGCTAATGAATTCATTTTGCCAGTATTTTTTCTAGTTGAGGATTTCTGCATCTCTCCCCCTCAGGGATATTGGCCTATAATTTTCTTTTCTTGTACTATCCTTGGTTGGCTTTAGCATCAAGGTAATGGTGGCCTTCTAAAGTGAATTTGGAAGTTTCCCCTTGGTCTTAGTCAATGTGAGATATTATAATAAAATACCTTAGATTGGGTAATTTATGAAGGATACAAATCTATTCTTCACGGTTCTCAAGTACAAGATCAAGGCACCAGCAGATTTGATGTCTGTTTACCCATTTCTTCTCAATTATCCAATTTGTTGGCATATTATTGTTCAGAGTGGACTGTTATTATCCTTTATGTTTCTGTGGTATCAGTTGTAATGTCTCCTCTTTCATTTCTAATTTCATCTATTAGAGTCTTCTCTCTTTTTTCTTAGCTAATCTAGCTAATGATTTGTCAGTTTTGTTTATTTTTTCAAAAAGTCCCCTTAGTTTCATTGATCTTTCTATTGTTTTCTAGTGTTTATTATGACTTAATTCTATTCTTTCCTTCCTTCCATTAACTTTGAGCTTAGTTTGTTTTTCTTTTTCTAGATCCTTAAGGTATAACACTAGGTTATTTATTTGGGATATTTCTCTTTTTTGATGTAGGAACTTATTGCAATAAGCTTTCTTCTCAGAACTCCCTTTACTACATCCTATAAGTTTTGGTATGTTGTGTGTACATTTTTATTTGTTTCAAGATATTTTTCAACTTCTCTTTTTAATGTTTTCTTTGACCAGTTGGTTATTTAAGAGAATGTTGTTTAATTTCTATATATTTGTCAAATTTCTGAAATTCCTCCTATTCTTGATTTCTTTTTTTACACAGTAGTTGGGGGCTGAACCCAGGGCCTTACACATACTTCGAAAGTGTTCTACCATTTGGTAGTACCTCTAGCCCACTTTTTACTTTTTTATCTTCAGACAGGGTCTTGCTAAGTTGTGCAGGCTGCCTCTGGTCCTGAACATGCAATCTTCCGGCCTCTGCCTCCTAAGTTGCTGGAGTTACAGGTGTGAGCCACTGCACCCAGCTTCCTACTATTGATTTCTACTTTCATACCACTGTGGTTGGAAAAACTACTTTATGTTATTTCAATCTTTTTAAATTTGTTAAGATTTGGCTTATGGCCAAATATATAGAATATATATATATGTGGCTGGGGTTTAACTCAGTTTGTAGAGTGCTGCTCTGTGCTCTCTGGATTTGATCCCCAGCACCTCAGAAATAGGAAAAGGACCTGGCAGCCCACTCCTGAAACAATTAGCCATTGAAAACTCTATGAATGAGAGTGGAGTCAAGATGGCGGACAGATAACACACACCTTCTGTTCCGGAGCAATAAGAAGCCTCGATTAGGGGTTTAAAACACAAATTGAATAAATAGAAACAGAGATAACTTAGTTTGAGAGATAAAGAATGAAACTAGGCGTACACTGAAATTAAGGATTAGGCTTCAGAGGAGCTACACAGTGGCCAGCAGCGGGACCGCCGCCATTTAGCCATAACACAGGGAGAGGTTAGAATCCCAGAGATCTGGAGATTTCGCGCACACGCACCCACAGGCCCGGACCCAACACGGAGTGCAACCTTGCCAGCACACTCTCACCATGCCTGCGGGACACAGTCTGCAGTTCCTAGGTGAGTCACCGTGAGGGAGCACACAAACGCCCTCCATAGCGGCCGAGGAGCGAACGGGGAAGCCGGTGCCAGCGATCCACGTCTAGAGCTGAGGCGCGGCTTCCCTCCCTTCTGTTGCGGCGGGTCAGGCCTACGATCACGAACTTCACAGAAATTTGGGCACACATATATCCGGATCCCAGACACATCAGAGGTGAGCCCAAATCACCCCACTGTGCTGCGGAGAGATCTGGAGCTTGTGGAGCCGGCCAAGTCGCACACGGCCGGGCAGCTCCTTTTCCGGGGAAGCCGCTTGCCCTGGCGCGCGGCCGGGGAGCTCTTTCTCAGCGGCGCAGCTCGCCCCTGGCGGAGAAGTTCCGAGCGCAACCGCAACACACAACAAGGCTGTGGGGAGGAAATCTCTGATTTAGGGAACTGGCGCCCGATCTCCCGTGGGACAGGGAGATCTTTAGGGAAGACCCCACAGGTTTCACTGCCTCTCGAATAGTACAGTAGTCGTGGAGTCTTCCGTGGAACAGTCTCTATGGGCACTCGAGGCCCCAATTAAATCCAGATTGTTATGAAGAACTTGGCTATATGGACCCAATGAGACCGATGGTTACTGCGGATTGTGTGGAAATACTGCCACCCTGAGCTCTATTGGGAACATTGCACCCTGCATTATCGAATCCACCTGGTCGGACTGGGTGTAATAGTTCAGACTCCATCCTCAAGATAATATATTTTTACTGTTAACAGGGTCTTAAGCCTGCTTCCTTAGTGGAACCTGGACTGACACTCTGTGGCCCCAGCCAATACATTTTTTGCTTTTTGAGATAGGCTCTTGTTGGGCTGCACAGATTTTGGGCTTGAGACCCTCCTGCCCCCATCCCGCAAGCCA
>VMDO01002277.1:0-76698 GCA_007922755.1 Pedetes capensis
AGACAAATCCAATCATATGGAATCTCTTCAAAAAGGGAAAAAGAAGGACTCTGCCATAATTCATTTTTATGAGGCTGGAAAAACTCAAATACCAAAACTAAACAAGAACAGTATGAAAGAAGAAAATAAAAACTTCCGTTGCACTAAGGATCATGAATGCATAATTCAAAGCAAAATTTAAGGAAAATGTATCTGCTAATATATAATGAAACAAGATGCATCATAATAAAGGAAGGTTTATTTCAGGAAAGCAAGGTTGGTTCAACCTAGGGAAATGTATTGATTCACTACATTAACAAAATGTAGGAAATAAATGAACACCATTAAATGAAGAATAAGTATTAAATAAAATTCAATAAACATTTGTGGTTAAAAAAGTCAATAAATATTAAGAATATAAAGAAGGCCTGTTAATATGACTATTATTCAAATTTACACATTCACCACTAAGGCAAGAATAAAGGGAGGATTTTTACCAGCTTCTGCAATCTGAAATTGATCAAACATGCAATCAGGATGTACTGACAGTTACTGGTGACTGGAAAGCAAAAGTTGGAAAAAAAGTATTTGGAAAATATAGCCCTGGTGACAGAAACAATGCTGGAGATTACATAATGGAATTTTGTCAGACCGACAGCCTTTTCATTACAAATACATTTTTTTCACCAACGTATGTGGTGATTATACACAAGGAATTCACAAGATAGAACATTGTTGTTGTTGTTGGGTGCTGTCAAGTCAGTGTTCAACTCATAGTGACCCTACATACAACAGGAGAAACAGTATTGTTAGTATTTCTCTGCTATTCATAGGGTTTTCAATTGCTGGTTGTTTTTTGGGAGTGG
Organism: Pedetes capensis; assembly: GCA_007922755.1. NCBI lineage: Eukaryota > Metazoa > Chordata > Mammalia > Rodentia > Pedetidae > Pedetes > Pedetes capensis. The sequence continues at coordinate 846 of VMDO01002277.1, forward strand.
GTTGCCTGGTACTTCTCCTATAGCACGCGGAGTTCTCAGGTGGTCTCTCATCCAAGTACTAACCAGGCCCCACCCAGCTTAGCTTCTGAGATCTGACAGGATGGGACACTACAGTGGTATGGCTGCAGGTAGATAGACTATGTTGTTGTTGTTGTTGTTGTTAGGTGCCGTCGAGTCGGTATCCGACTCATAGCGACCCTCTGTACCACAGGGGAAACACTATTGTCAGTGCTTCTCTGCTGTTCATAGGGTTTTCAATGGCAGATTGATTTTTGGGAGGGGGTTGCCGGGTCCTTCTCCCAAGCCTACAGCTTCTGGTGTTCCCAGGCGGTCTCCCATCCAGGTACTAACCAGGCCTGACCCTGCTTAGCTTCCGAGATCTGACGGGATCGGATGCCACAGGGCTACAGCTGCAGGCAGATAGACTATACAGGAACCAAATTAACTACATTTGTGGAAAGTTGTTGTTAGGTGCTGTCTAGTGTCTGACTCATAGTGACCCTCATAGGGTTTTTAGTGGCTGATTGTTTTGGGATTGGTTTGGGAGTGGATTGCCATGTCCTTCTCCCATTTTTGTGGCATTAGGGATTGAACCCAGGTCCTTAGAGACCGCACAGCAGCACTCTACTAATTGAGCTAAACCTCAGCTTTGTGATGGAAAAACTTCAATATCAAAAGTCAGAATAAGATCAGGTGCTGATTGTGGATCACATCAGTAACTGCTCATATGCAGGTTCAAACTGAAACTGAAGAAAATTAGAAAAGTATCTGAGAGCTAAGATATGACCTTGAGTATATCGACCTTGAGTATATCCCACCTGAGTTCAGAGACCATCTCATGAACAGATTTGATGCATTAGACATTAGTGATTGAGACCACATGAGTTGTGACATGACATGAAAGACATCATTCATGAGGCAAGCAAAAAGTTATTAAAAAGACAAGAAAAAAGAGACAAAATTACATGTCAAAAGAGACTATGAAACTTGCCTTTGAACATCAACCAGCTAAAGTAAAAGGAAGACATGATAAAGTTAAAGAACTAAACAGAAGATTTCAAAGAGTAGCTAGAGAAGGCAAAATAAAATATTATAATGACATGTGCAACAAGCTGGAGATAGAAAACCAACAGGGAAGAACATGCTCTGTTTTCCTCAAGTTTAAAGAACTGAAGAAAAAATTCAAGCCTTGAGTGGCAATAGTGAGGAATTCTACAGGGAAAATATTAAATGATGCAGGAAACATTAAAAGAAGATGGAAGGAGTACACAGAGTCATTATACCAAAATAACTGGTGGATGATCAACCATTTAAAGAGGTTGCATATGATCAGGAATCAATGGTACTGAAGGAAGAAATGGAAGGTGCCTGGAAAGAATTGGCAAAATACCAGGCTCCAGGAATTGGTGGAATACCAATAGAAACGTTTTAACAGATGCAGCAACAAGTGAGATGCACTCACTTGTTTATGCCAAAAGATTTGGAAAACAGCTACCTGGCTAACTGACTGGAAGAGATCCATATTTGTGCCTATTCCCAAGAAAGGGGATCCAGCCAAATGCAAAAATTATCGAACAATATCATTAATATTTCACATAAATAAAATTTTACTAACAATCATTCAAAAGCAACTGTAGTAGTATATAGACAAGGAATTGATGGAAAATAAAGCTGGATTCAGAAGAGGGCATGGAACCAGGGACATCATTGCTGATATCAGATGGATATTAGCCAAAAGCAGAGAATACCGGAAAGATGCCTATTTATGTTTTATTGACTATGCAAAGGCATTTGACTGTGTGGATCACAATAAACAATGGATAACATTGCAAAGAACACAAATATCAGAACACTTAATTTTACTCATGAGGTATCTGTACATGGACCAGGAAGCAGTCATTCAAACTAAAGAAGGGAACACTGTTTCGTTTAATGTAAGGGGAAGGTGTGCATCAGGGTTGTATCCTTTCACCATATCTCTTCAATCTCTATGCTGAGCAAATAATCCAAGAAGCTGGACTTTATGAAGAAGAATGTGGCATCAGGATCGGAGGAAGACTCATTAACAACCTGCATTATGCAGATGACACAGCTGTGCTTGCTGAGAGAAGATTTGAAATATTTACTGATTCAGATCAAAGAACACAGGCTTCAGTGTGGATTATGCCTCAACATCAAGAAAACAAAAATCCTTACAATGGGTCAATAAACAACTTCATAATAAACAGAGAAAGATTGAGGTTGTCCAAGATTTTGCTTTACTTGGTTTTACAATCAATACCCACAGAAGTAGCAGTCAAGAAATCAAAAGAAACACTGCACTAGGAAAAGCTGTTACAAAAGACCTTTATAAAGTGTTGAAAAGTAAAGATGTCATATTGAAGACAAAGGTGTGCCTGACTCATGTCATGGTATTTTCAGTAGCATCATATGTTAGTGAAAGCTAGATTGTGAATACATGAGACAGGAGAAGAATGGATGCTTTTGAATTATGGTGCTGGAGATGAATACTGAATATACTATCACTGCCAAAACAACCAAGAGATCAGTCTTAGAAAAAGTACAACTAGAGCACTCTTTGGAAGCAAGGAAGTTTAGTCTACATCTAATGTATTTTGGACATGTTGTCAGGAGGAACCAGTCTCTAGAGAAGGACATCATGTTTGGGAGAGTGGCAGGTCAATGAAAAAAAAGGAAGACCCTGAACTAGATGGATTGACACAGTGGCTACAACATAAAAAAGACTGTGTTCATGGGACAGTGTTGGGGAGTGTTTTGTTCTGTTGTATATAGGGTCATTGGGAGTCAGGCCTGACTCAATGGCATCTAACAACCACCACAACATATTTATATATAGTTAATTACATTTCTTTACATTAGCAATAAACAGAAAGTGTTATAAGATTCTGTTTATAATAGTAGGATATTTACCTATGTATATATTTGTGTGTCTATCTTAGAAATAAACAAAATGAAATATGAATGACATTGATGGAGAAAATGATAAATTGAAAGCATTAAAATTTTTGAAGGGAAAGGATGGAGAGATGCTGGTCAAAGGTTACAAACTGCCCGTTATAAGATGTGCCAGGTATGGTGGTATACACCTGTAATCCCAGTACTTGGGAGGGTGAGGCAGGGGGATCATGAGGTCTAAGCCCGCCTGGCCCATATAGAGAGATGTGATCTCAGAAAACAAAAAACAAATAAGCCAAAACAAAAATGCTCTTCCCACCAAACCAAGATGAATAAATTCTGGGGATATAGTATGTGTCCAGTATTATTAGTATAGTTAATAATAACATATCTGCTATCTGAAATTTACTTAGATTTTCAGTGTTATCACCACCCTCCAACACCTATACCCACACTCACACTAAATAGCTAAGTATGGGGATGGCTGTGGTAATTCATTTGACTGTAGTAATCATTTTACAATGTATACAGATACCAAATTCTCATTCTATATCCCTTGAATATGTATGATTTTTATTTGTCAGTATACCTCAATAAAGCTGGGGAAAAGAAAGCATTGAACAATCTAAATAAACTCAGTTAATTTCTACTCATGGATAGAAAGACTCACTATTTTAAAGATGAGACTTCTTCTCAAATTAATATGTAGATACAAGGTAATCCCTGTGAAAATTTCCCAATTTTTGCATATCCTAAAAATTTTTGTTTTTAGGGAAACTAACAGACTTTCAGAAATTTACATAGAAAAGGAAAGACAAAAAAATAGCAAGAAACTCCTTAAGAAACAAGTTAGCAAAGAGGATTTGCCATAACACATATAAGAAAGACATTGGTCAGGGATTTTGTTGTTGTTAGGTGCTGTTGAGTCAGGTCCAATTCATAGTGACTATGTGCAACAGGACAAAAAAGTCCCTGATGCTGTGCCATGCCCGGCACTATGTCAGTGCTTCTCTTGTATTCATAGGGTTTTCAATGGCTGATTGTTTTGGGAGTGGGCTGCCAAGTCCTTCTCCTACTTTATGTGGTGCTGTGGATTAAACCCAGGGCCTCAAAGAGCACAGGGCCAATCGAAAAACAAAAAAGGAAACATTCATGTGCAACCAGTGGGAGAAATATGGACTACTCAGTAATTAGTGTTAGGACCCTAGTTATCCATATAGAAACAAACAAACAAACAAAAACCCAAAAAACAAAAAAGAAATTGGTTCCATACCTTACAACTTTCACCAAAGTCAATTCCAGATGTCTCAAAGACTTAAAGGTGAAAGGCAACACTAAAACTTTTAGGAAGAAATATAAAAATTTATCTCCATGACTTGAGGGGTAGGGAATGATTTCTTAAACAGGGAGGAAAAAAGCACAAAATCAACTTGACACATTAGAATGAAGAATTTTGCTCATTAAGCTATAGTGTGGAGGAGGTAAAAAGACAAGTCCCAAACTGAGAAGAGATATCTACAATAACAGAACCATGAAAAGGATTAAATGTAGAATATAAAGAAAAACAAGGAGAACTTATGTTGGTAAGTTAATCTTGGAAAACTTATTAGAGGTAGTGACATGAAAGCAGAAGTCATTATGATGCACATTCCAGCCAGGGCAAAGATGAAGTTCCAAGGCTGTGGTGACCAGAGACCAGAGCAGCTGCAAAATAGCAAGAAAGAAGAAGGAGATGGGCTTGGAGAGGTACAAAAAGAAAAAAGGGAAAGAAAGAAAGAAAGAAAGAAAGAAAGAAAGAAAGAAAGAAAGAAAGAGACAGAGAGAAAGAGAAAAAGAGAGAAAGAGAGAAAGGTAGGCAGGCAGGCACAAAACCAGTGATATAATGAGAATCAATTCAAGGTGTAACTGAGCATAGTTGACTGCTGTGAAGTACGGATGAGGTGCTGAGGCTACAAGCAGGGAGACTGTGCCATCTCTAGAATAAGGTCTAGGTAGGAGCTTTTACAGTATCTCATAGAGGCAGTTGCAGGATCATAGTCAAGGGCAAGAACTCTGAGGTCATATTGCCTGAATTCCTATCCTAATTCTGTTTTTTTTTTTTTTTTTTTTTAAGACAGGGTGGGCTTGAACTCACTATACAGCCCAGGCTGGCCTTGAATCACAATCCTCCTACCTCAGTTCTCAGTTTCTCTAGTATTAGGATGACAGGCAGGTGCCACCATGTTTGGCTTCCCTCTGCTCTTTAACTTTGGACAAATTTCGTAGGTCTTGTGTGTCTTAGCCTCCAATCTGTAAAAGCAGTGTAGGGCCCAACAAGTGTCCTTAATCATATTTATACTTTGAACTTCTTGGCAGTCTGGTGAAGCCTATGGATCCCTTCTTTTTTATTTTTATTTTTTTGGTAGTTGTTTCGTGTGTGTGTGTGTGTGTGTGTGTGTGTGTGTGTGTGTGTATTCCAGTACTATGGGGTTGAACCCAGGGTCTCACACGTGCTTTGCAAGAGCTCTACCACTGAGCAGCACCCCAGCTCATTTTTTTACTTTTTATTTTGAGACAGGGTTTTGCTAAGTTAAGAAAGCCACCTCTGGCCTTGAACTTGTGATCCTCCTGCCTCTGCTTCCCGAGTCACTGGGATTACAGATGTGTGCCACTATGCCTGTATTCCCTGTTATTTCTCTTTTTTGAGACAGGGTCTCACTGTGTAGCCCAGGTTGGCCTTGAACTCATGATCCTTCTTCCTCAGCTTATTGAGTGCTGGGTACTACCATGCTCTGGTAGAACAAATATTTTAAATGAATAAAATAAAATACATAGGATTCCAAAGAATACCAAATATATAAAAATATAGTTATCAAAATACCTAGACAGCTATACTTACATATGTATATGCTTCTTACTAAGTAATAAGTGCTAGTAAGGATTATAGTAACTACTTTAATTTTGAAGTCATAATGAGTAAAAATAATATTTCAAGACATCTATAGCAACTACATTGTGATACAAAAAAATATCAATAATTTCTACAGGTGATAAAGTCCCAGGTACTGTTAATTCTATTGCATTTTTTTTTGTGGTACTGGGGGTTGAACTCAAGTCCTTGCACCTACTTTGCAAGCACTCTACCCCTGAACTACACCCTAGCCCCTTTTTTATTCTTTACTTTGAGACAAGGTCTTGCTATGTTATACAGGCTGCCTCTAGCCTCAACTTGTTACCCTTCTCCCTCTGCCTCCCAAATCACTGGGATTACAGGTGTGTGCCACTGTACCTGGGTAGTTGCTGTCATTCTTAATGGAAGGAAATGTTAAATTTCAGTTAGAAGTTACTGAAAATGCACATGTGCTTAAAAAAAATTTTAGCCTATATTCATCATACAAAATAATAAGTTTCATTATGACATTTTTATACATGTATATATCTTTTGATCATATTCATCTCTCCCCTCCTCCCTCCAGATGTGCTTTTGATCCCCTATTCAAGTGGAAGGACTTTCTGAAGTCTAACCACTGACCCCCTTGGATGTCCCTTGATCCCAGGATTCAAATCTCTGCTTCCAGAAAAAGCACTTCTAATATCTCCTCGCACAGAGCCATCTTAGTTACTCTTGTTGCCATGGCCATTGCCATTATTTTGTGAGGTGGCATGGTTGACAGTGAAGACTTTCTATTACCTAAGGGCACACAGCTTTGCCCCATGCTAGCCCTGGGACCTGGGCAAGGCAGAAGCTCTCCTGAGTGCTGACACTCATAGTGCTGTTCCCACTGATCTGTGGAAGGAAGGGAGAGGAGGAAAGAGGAAATGATTTCAGGGCGTGATCTGCCTGAGCCTGACGATGATCATTGTTCATAAACCATAACTGTTCATTTTCTGGAGTTTATTGCTCATTAAGAGCCAAGTGTAACACCCTTAATTAGAGCCAGGACTTGGACACATAAGAAAGCAAGATGGAGAACATCTGAAATTCTGAACTGAAAATAAGACTGTAAGCAGATTATTTTTGTAGGAATGAACCTTTTTATACTTATGGGGGGCTCCTCTTTTTCTTTTCTTTTTTTTTTTGTTCATTTTATTTTGCGCCTGTGAAGTTTGTTCTGATCCTAATAGTTCCATAAGTCAATATATTTCTTCTTCCTTGTAAAGAGTGGCATTCCTGAGTTCCATCAGATATTTGCATTTGTACTCTAATCATTTAAACATATTTTCATATCTGCTCTGTCTACTATCTTACTTCTTTCCAAAGGACTTGGGGGGGTCCTCTTGCTTGAGTACCCAGAGAAGGTACATTTTCCTTGAGATTCACATTTCTTTGCTGCAGGACTTCTCAGAGTCTTGATGTGCCAATGTGCATTGAGAACCCAGAGAGAAGACAGAATAGTCAACATCTCTAACTTATACCACACATTGTTTATCTATAGATTTCCCATAGGGCTAGGATGATAAAGGAAAAACAGAGAATGTCGGGGATCTGAAACGCTGAACTATGATGAGGACAGAGCTGTTTTAGGAAGATTCCACAGTTTCCAAAAGATCATCTTACTTACATTATTCAACTTGTGACTGTTTATAAATACTAAAACATGATCCTAAGGCTGTGTGCTTGCTTGCCTGCTGTGGTTTCAGAGCTGTTTGCTAGGCCCTGGGTCCTCTCACACAGCTTAGAATGGCTTTCCTTCTCTGGGGTCGCCTCCACAGCTGTGCTGGATGGTTCAGGAAGGAACTCTCTCTTCCTCCTCCTCACATTTCTTCAAGGCCCCAGCCCCTCCTGCGGAGGGTCTATTTGCTGATACTGAGCATCTAGAGCTGGTGGTCCTGGGATGCTGTCTGGCTTGTGTGGCAGGGCATGTGGGTGTGAGCCTGAGTCACGGGGAGCTGCCACGCAGCTGGGCTGTCAGGAACCCAAGGATCTATCTCGGCTCAGCACGAAAGTACGTGGCCTGAGAACATTTCCCAGATGGGGAACGGGCCTGGAGGACATACAAGGGATTAGAAGAAAGATGTTTTGGTTCCTCCTACGAGTAGGTGTCAGCTTCCTTCTCATTTGCTAAAAGTATGAAGTCAGTACTTTGGGTGACATCTATTTATCCCGCTGACAAATTGACCATCTGGACCAATGGTTCTCAACTAGGGACAATGTTGTCCCCCAGGGGACTTCTGGCAATCTCAGGAGACTTTTTCTTTTTTTTTCACAAGTGTGTGTGTGTGTGTGTGTGTGTGTGTGTGTGTGTGTGTGTGTGTGTGTGTGTGTGTGGTCCTACTGGCATCTAGTGAGTAGAGGCCAGGGATGCTGCTAAACATCTACAATGCACAAGAGAACTCCCACAGCAAAGAATTATTCAGTCTTCAAGGTCTGTAGCACTCAGTCTGAGAAGCTTGTTCTAGGTCATATGTTTAATCACAAGGACACTGCAGTCAGAAGGCCAGGGTTCAAAGCGTGGCTTCATCACCAGCTGGCTGCACGGTAGGCAGATCCCTTCACTGCATTCTTCCAGTCGTAAAATGAAGCTAATACTTACCTCATCAATTGCTTAGTGCAGCTCACAGCACTTAAGGATGATAGAATTTTACTATCATTACGCTATAAAAGATAATTTGAATTGTCCCCATGAAAGGCAAGAAATAGACAGAACTTCATGTGCCAGGTAGTATGGTATGTACAGCAAATGGTTGGCAGAGTCTGTAGAAGACACAGATCATTAAGACACAGTGCTTGGTCTTGAAAGGCATTGCCTTGTGCCATCTGATAGATCTTTGTTCAATGATGAAGGTTTTTCATACCTACTGTCTAATAACAATTAGCCACACGTGACTATTGAGCTCTTGAAATGTGCCTAGTATGAATAAGGATCTGAATTTTAGATTTTATTTAATTCTCATGAATTAAATAAAGAAGCTGCACATGGCTAGTGGCCACCATAACAGACAGAAGAGAAAATGATGTTGATACAGACCAAATATTGATGCTATATGGCATCGGATGGGGAGGATCACAGTGCAGGCACCGGAATGAGAAGAAGGCAGTGCACAGACTAGACCCTGGGAAAGGTTGGCCTAATAGGTGCATAGGCTCCTGACAGCAGGAAATACAGGCTGCAAGAGAGAGAGCAAACTCTAGGAAGAGGAAGCAGTATGGGCAGGAAGGAAAGCAGAGCACAGGGGAAGGTCAGGCCATAACACAAGAACACTGGAGCTTCTGGGTGTGACAGATGGGACACTAGGCAACTTCAGAGTTAGTTATGTGACAGCATATCATGCTTTGAGTCCAAGACACTCATATACAAAATGGAGAGAAGGAGACTTGGAAGATAAAGAAATGCTGTTTTATAGGACCAGTCTTACAGAATCCACGGGAAAGTAGTAATGTGGATCAGCAACCCAGCTCTGCGTGACTGCAATTTCAGGCACATTGTTCTCTTGGGCCCATGAGAGCACTGGGTCTGCTTGTGGGCACAGATGTTGAAGAGTCCAACAGGAGAAGCAGTAAGATTGCTAAGTACAACTTTTGACAATTTGACAGTTTGCCTTAGGCTGCTCTGGTTTCTGGAACCCAGTTAATGACAAGATGACACAGAAAGGCTGAGGAAAACTGGTACCACAAAACTCCCCATCTCAGTCCACTTTTACTGCAGATACCCTCACACAACCTCAAACTTTTCCTAGAACTCTACTAAAGATTGTCACTCTACCAAGTAGTACTCAGTAGCGGGTGGGGCCAGACTAAGCTCAACAATTACTTTGGGGATTTCATTACTGGCATAGGGAAAAAAGAATCTCTCCTTGCAAAACCTAATCTTTGCAACAGAATTTGTGGCTGGAAAAAGAAAAATGAATCTTCTGATGTAAGGGACATTTGTGAAATATGCCAAACTGCAATGGTCACACCAGACAAGTGAAGGGCAATCAGTCAGCAAGGCAAAACTTTCTCCTGATACCAGGAAATCACCCTGGGCAAAACAAACTGCTTGTGAGTTTTGTTACTAGATAGAATCCAGGATCCGTATGTAACTCTGGAAAACAACTGTGGCTTCTCAGATCAGGTAGACTTTTAAATTGCTTATCTTAAAATACCTATCTTAGTCAATAGCCAGCAATCTCTGATTTAAAACAAACAAACAAACAAAAGAAATAGAAATTTTATAGTCTGTGGACTGTCTATTAATTTTGGAAGGAAAAAATGACACAAGTCTTCTCAAAATAAATACTTGGAGAAAGGGAGGGAGAGGAGGGAGGAAGAGATCGACCGATATTGAAAACAGAATGCATTGCTCCTAAAATTCATTCTATGATAGAAAACAGAAGCTAAATGGCATTATCAATCTGTATGTGGATAGTTTAATTCATGATTTCAGTCATCTGGTATTAATTCAATACTTTTATAACTTAGAGGAAAATTTCAAAGTAACTTCTAGGCCTCCATGCATTTAGGAGTTAAAGTTTGTTAGTGTTTTACTCTGCCTAGAATCTAGCAGAAGATCCCCAGGTAACAAGGCTGCATTCCCCCCCCCCCCCCCAACCTCCCTGGTTCACAAAATCCTCAGTCCCTTTCTTTCCTCAGGCACTTTGGATTTAAATAAGATGTGTTTTCAAACTATTTTGTCTCTTAATTTTTAAACCCTTGTTTATTTTAACTAAAATTTAATCCATATGTTTCTGATTCATTTACACTTAACTCATCAAAATGTTGTTTCATAAAACGCTCTTTGATGTTCAAATTGCCTTTGGAGCTATTTTTAATATGGGTTTTTTACATTTTTTATTTTTTTTTAATAATGCTTCCCTACTTAGAAACAGAAAGTTCCATTTCATTGCTATTTAACAACTTGGACTCCACAGGGTTGGACTCAGTTCGTTATTTAAATTAAATAATGTATGTTAAATGCTTCATAAATTCTAAAGCAATGGCTGCCTGTTAGTAATTAGAGTTGCTATTGTTATTGCATCCATGCAGAGGACATAAAGTTTGCGGTTCCTTCTTCCCACAGTTAGCTCAACTAGATCATCTTGTTGCTGCCTCCTGTTTATGAGGTTTTTAAAAATTCTATAACTTTCTCATTCTTAGTAAAATATATAGAAAATGTATCTAAGGGCTGGTAGAGGGATGAAGCAGTATGTCAGATAGCCATCCACATAAATTGGGTTCCTTTTAGTTGTGATCTGGCTTGAACCTACTGTGTAGGAAAGGATGACCATCAGTAAATTCAGAGTCTGGATGACTGTCATTGACTGAGGGATCAGGGTTTTCTCAGTGTATTACTTGCATGAACTGATAGACTTTGGGGATGAAATGATTTACTAAGAAGGGAGCTTTGGGATCAGGCACTGGGGGCAAAAGGAAGGGATACTCAGGGAAGGAAGGGTCTGTTTCTTAGTCACATGGATGCACCCTAAACCCTATGGGGAGCTGTAAGAAAAAGTTGCAGTTGTTTTCAAAGGGGCATTTGCGAGCATGATCCTATGATTTGGTGATATGTTTTATCCTTGAAAGATTCATGTGCTGGAAATATGGTCCCTAGTTTAAAGATATTGATTGGGAAGTGATAGGTCTTGAAGAAGTAGGCATTGTGGAGGTGATTGGGTCACCCTTGGAAAGGATTAAGGTAGTTCTCATAGAACCAGGTTAACTCCTAGGAGAGCTTGTTGTTGTTGTTGTTAGGTGCCATCGAGTCTGTATCTGACTCATAGCGACCCTCATAGGGTTTTCAATGGCTGAGTGTTTCGGGATTGCCTTGGGAGTGGATTGCCAGGCCCTTCTCCCATTTTTGCGGTGCTGGGAATTGAACTCGGGACCTCACAGACTGCAGCGCAGCACTCTACCCACTGAGCCAAATCCCAGCCCCCTAGGAGAGCAGGTTGTTATAAAACAGTAAGTCTGGACTTCTCTTGCATGTGATTCTATCATGTGACATTATCTGCCATAAGATCTCCATGAGATCTGAGGAGATATTGGCACCATGCTGTTAGGCCTCCAGAACTGTGAGCAACATAAATCTTTTATTTATAAAGCACCCAACCTTGTATATTTTATTATAGCAAAAGAAAACAGACTTAAGACCCTAGGCACATACAGTGTGGCTTAGGATTAGATGGCAAAGTGTGAAACAGAGCAGTCTCTCTCTTCTAAGCAGAACCCAGCTTTGTCCTGCCTCATGGGAGTCCTTATTCATTGGTGACTATGTCTACTGGAACAGTGGGACAATGATGGTCAGGATTCTACTGCATAGTAGGAAATGGCAGAGAAGTTTTGGTAACACCCAACTGTTGCCTACAGCAGCACCACTCAGTTAAAGCTGGCTTAAGTACACATAAGCCTCTGGGGTCCCTAGAAACACTTTGGAGTGTGTGGTGCATGTGAGATGGGGTGGCCATCTCACTTGTCTCTGTGACTTCATTCCTAGCTGGAATTGGATGAAGACTGGGGGCCATTCAGAATAGATGTGAATACAGCAAAATGACCATTTTGTTGCTCCTCTCTTGACAATTGAGCAAAAGGTCTTGACCACTCTAACAAAAGCGAACAGGCAACCTTTGTCTCCTGGAAGTTGACCTCAATCTCGTGTGTGAAGGATATACTTTCAGCTTTCATATCCTTTCCCTATGGCTCAGCCTGTTGCACACCAGGCTGCCTTTAGGAATTTGGAACCAAACATGAAAACTCTTGGTCACACAATGGAGGGAACATTGCTCTGCCCTTTCGCACATCAGTCTTTCCCGGTGAATGGCTCCCTAGCCTTCTGATTCTTGCCGTATGGAACAATTGGTCCCTTCAGCTAACTTGCCAGCAGTAATCAGTTATTTCTCCTAGCCATAAATTTCAGCCATTCTTTTTTGAGGGGGAAGAAATTAAAGTAACAAAGGGACGTGGCTACAAAGAGCAGAGCTGTCAGGAGAGCAAATGCTTGAGTAATTTGTTGGGTCCTTGGTTTAAGGTTGACTGATTTTTAGCACTAATTTTGAGTTGGGGTATTTCTTGTGACAAAGAGGCCCTACTTCCATCTACATCTTCAGCGAAGATTATGATTTCAAGGGGGGACAAGCTTTGTTACTGAGACTTTATTATAATTCAATAACTTCACAGATTTTTTTCATTATTTATTTAGAAATCTGGTAACTGATTAGCTATCTCTTTTTTCACAAAACAAACAAGATATTTGACAGTACCCCCTGAACTTGGTCTATTATAGACTCTGCCCAAGAAGCCACCTGGTCTATCTAAATTGGAATAACTGCTCTGAGCAGCTAATTCCACCAGGTCTTGTTTGAAAATAAGGGGGAAAATTCCCCAAATGACTCATGTTTTTAGGTCCAGCAGTAGTTTTTCATTGTTCTCAAAGCACCTGGAATAACCTGCTTGCTTTCAATTATTCTGAGAGCCGAAGGACTTGAAATGAGAAAAGAAAACAGGATCCCCTAAGTCCACAGGGCCAGGCAATCTGCTTTCATAAAGAAAACTCTGAACGTTTCCTAACATGTGGTTGGCTAAGCCGCCCCCGCTGGGGTCAGATTTATGTATTTGCTCTGGAACCAAGATTTTTGTACACCAGGCACAATACCTTGGGGTATTTACAGTGTAAGCGATTTTGCAAAAGCAAACAGCTGCATGGCTGGGCTGGGTAAACCCCTAGTCCCCAGACACAGAGCCAGAACCCTTTCAGGCGAGCAGGTGTGTCACAGTCAGGAGGGAGCCTTTCTTTGGGTCTGATTCCCCTAGTGAGCTCTGAACATTTTTCCTTTTCCAGAGATGCAATCTGGTGAATGGTGGAAGCATTTCAAAAGGCGATTCTTTTCTTATTTCCCCCTTGATAAGTAAAACTAAAAAAGGGCACAGTTATTACAATCTGAGGGGAAGGGCTGGGTGGCTTCAGGGGGAAGCAGAAGATAAAGTCTGAGCTGTTACAAAAGTGCTTTATCTTCTTTTTTTCTAGCTTCCCCTCCCTCTTTTCTGGCAGGGATGGTGGAGACATGTCATGAGCAGGAATTTGAAAGGGAAACAGAAGGCAAAATATTGAAACTGCTTTACAGCATGGAATCTCAATTTTTTTTTTTTTTTTTGCTTGTGAGAGGCTCCTACCTGGCTTCCATCAATGGAGGTACAAAATCATCCACCCTTCTCCAGACAAGACTTTAAAAAAATGCCAAGGTGGAGTGAGGGGGCAGGCCCATTTATTTAATCATTCAATAAGTATTTAAGTGCCCACTTGGTTTTGGGGTTGAAGTTACTGTTGTCAAGGAGTCAAACATCATCCCTGCAAGGGACCAAACATGTGTCCCTCAATTATTGTTGTTGTTAGGTGCCATTGAGTCATGTCCGACTCATAGCGACCCTCAGAGGGTTTTCAATGGCAGATTGTTTCGGGATTGCCTTGGGAGTGGGTTGCCACGTCCTTCTCCCATTTTTGTAGTGCTGGGAATTGAACTCAGGACCTCAAAGACTGCAGAGCGGCGCTCTACCAACTGAGCTAAATCCCAGCCTGTGTCCCTCAATAGCTAACCTCAAAATCATCACAATTTCAAACATTCGTTAGCCTTTTGGGCAAGAGATACTGTTGGGCAGTCGATAAAATGGAGAGGACATGTGTGGATAGTTGTTATTTTGCTGATACATTAAAAAAAATACTTAGGGGTTGGTAGTGTAGCTCAGTGTTAGGGCTGTTTGTCCAGCATGCTTGAGTCCCTGGCGTTGATCCCCAGTAACAGCAAAAAGAAACAAAAACCAAACTGAAAAAACACTCTGCTCATTTTGCTGGGTGTGGTGGTGCACACCTGTAATCCCAGTCCTCAGGAGGCTGAGGCAGGAAGATTGTGAATTTGAGGTCAACAGGGGTTACATAGTGAGACCTTGTCGCAAAAAAAAAATCCTCATTTGAATTATGGGATGCAACCTAATATAGCATCATAGGAGAATCACAATTCAATAGCTAGGAGAGCAGAGTTCTTATCCTGGCTCTGCTATTAACCAATTGTATTGTGTGATCACAGGCAAGTGTTTTTCTTCATTTGGGCCTGTTTTCCCAGAAGCACTAAAACAGGGAAAGGATTATTAATTGCCTTCCTGCTTTATGATTCAACAACTTGTTAAGAGTTTGAAAGACGAGATCCAGATAAATTGTGATGATTGGATGAAGTCCTTGCTGTGCAATCTAACCCAGAAGAGGAAAAAGTTAGAATAAAGGCAGAGTGCAAGGAGCCCTAGGTGCTAGGATTAATAATGCTCACTAACCATATATCCTCGCCTGCAGATGTAGCCTTGTGGCATCCAATCCCGTCAGATCTCAGAAGCTAAGCAGGGTCGGACCTGGTTAGTACCTGGATGGGAGACCGCCTGGGAACACCAGAAGCTGTAGGCTTGGGAGAAGGACCTGGCAACCCCCTCCCAAAAGTCAATCTGTCATTGAAAACCCTATGAACGGCAGAGAAGCACTGACAATAGTGTTTCCTGTGTTGTACAGAGGGTCGCTATGAGTCGGATAGCAGACTCGACGGCACCTAACAACAACAACCATATATCAGGCAACCGGGAATAGTGGAGGATGGTGGAAA
Source organism: Pedetes capensis (assembly GCA_007922755.1). NCBI lineage: Eukaryota > Metazoa > Chordata > Mammalia > Rodentia > Pedetidae > Pedetes > Pedetes capensis. The sequence continues at coordinate 16,296 of VMDO01002277.1, forward strand.
TGAGCACAGGTTGTGGAGTCAGGTGATCTGGATTCAGATGCTGGCCGTTTCCTGTATAGAATGAAATAACTTCCTTACCTTTTCCAAGTTTCAGTGTCCTTATCTCTAAAATGGACTAATATTAGTACCAGCCTATCTTAATGTAAAGCCTGCAGCTGTAGCATTGTGGCATCCAATCTTGTCAAATCTTGAAAGCTAACCAGGGTGGGGCCTGGTTAGTACTTGGATGGGAGACAACCTGTGAACACCAGGTGCTATAGGCTTCGGGGAAGGACCTGGCAACCCAATCCAAAAAACAATCAGCCACTGAAAACCCTATGAACAGCACGGAAGCACTGATAATAGTGTTTTGCCTGTTGTATGTAGGGTCTCTGTGAGTCAGACACTGATTCAATGGCTCACCTAACAACAAACAACAACAATATCTTAGTTTATTTGGGATACTGGATTCAGCTCAGTTGGTAGAGCACTGCGCTGCAGTCTCTGAGGTCCCGAGTTCAATTCCCAGCACCGCAAAAATAGGAGAAGGGCCTGGCAATCCACTCCCAAGGCAATCCCGAAACAGTCTGCCATTGAAAACTCTCTGAGGGTCGCTATGAGTCGGATACCGACTCGACGGCACCTAACAACAACAACAACATAGACCAATTGGGTTATGAGCAACAGAAATGTATTTCTAATAGATCTGGAGGCTGGAAATCTGAGCTCTGGGTGCAGACATTGCTGGGTTCTGGGGAGTGCCCTGTTTTCCTGTTGGAGAATGCCAACTTTTCATGGTGTCTCATGGTAGAAAGAGGTCTAGAAAACTCCCTGTGATCCCTTTTGTCGGGAACTAATCCACTCATGAAGGGGGAACCTTCATAACTTAAGGACCCACCCTCCTGAACCTGAAACCATCACATGGGATGCTAGGATGTTAACATACGAATTTCAGGGAGATATAAACATCAGTACACACATATCACATAGGGTTGTTGTAAGGATCAAATCAGAAAGCCCACCTGATCCAGAGTGCCCAGAACACAACCACCCTTCCATACCAGATCCTTAGCATCCTCTGGAGAGCCCTGGTACATTGACATAGAGTCTTTTAGACCAAAACTATTTTCATAGTAATAGTAAGATATTACTGGTCTTTTAATCTTGTTCTTTTATGAGTATACTGTGAAGTTTTCCAGAGGCTGCACAGCATGTAGTATTGTAACAGATGAAGGCAGAAGCACTTATAAGATTCCAGTTGTCTTCTAGTAAGCCACTCATTATAAATATTTGCAAAACTATAAAACAATGCCACTCTTCTATCATTTTTTGGAAAATAGAGCCATTTTTATAAAAAAGCATTATTTTGCTAGTATCTAATGAATCTATGATTGTTATCTTAAATATTCTAATAGCTATCGGGCTGGGATTTAGCTCAGTTTGTAGAGTGCTATGCTGCAGTCTCTGAGGTCCCAAGTTCAATTCCCAGCACCACAAAAATGGGAGAAGGACCTGGCAATCCACTCCCAACGCAATCCTAAAACAGTCAGCCATTGAAAACCCTATGAGGGTTGCTATGAGTCAGATACTGACTTGACGGCACCTAACAACAACAACAATTTAACATATTCTTAGTTTTGATTTCTTTCCTTTTTTTTCCAGTACTTGGGGGCTCGCATATATTTTTCAAGTGCTTTACCACCAAGCTGCAACCCTAGCCCATTTTTTATATTTTATTTTGAGTCAAGGTCTTGATATGTTACTCAGGCTGCCTCTGGCCTCGAACTTGTGATCCTCCTAACTCTACCTCCCTAGTCACTGGGATTATAGGTGTGGGCCACTGTGCCTGGCCCTTAGTTTTAATTTCTAATATGACAAATATCAACAGCTCTAACTCACTTATGCAAAAGCTATTTGGAGTTGTCTATCATTTTAAGAGTGTGGTTTTAAAAGTAAAGAAAATAAAACTGTATTAGTTTCCTATTGCTACACAACTGCTATAGCAAAATGTGACTAACTTAGTAGTTTAAAAGAACACATATTTATTATCTTAATGTTCTGGAGGCCAAGAGTTTACAATATGTCTCCAGTACTCTTTCTGGTTTTAGGAGAGAATTGCTTCCCTTCCCTTTCCAGCTTCTGAGGCTGTCCACATCCTTTAGCTCCAAAGCCAGGAGCACAATATCTTCAAAACTTTCTCTGCTTTATTGGTCTCACTGTTTTTTGTCTCTCTGATTTCCTGCATCCTTTTTATTTTAGTTTTTAAAATTTATTTTATTTTATTTTTATTTTGAAACAGGGTCTTGCTAAATTACGCAGACAGTCTCTGGTCTTGAACTTGTAATCCTCCTGCCTCTGCCTCCCAAGTCACTGGGATTACAGGTATGTGCAACTGTGCCTGGCCCCTCTTATTTTTTTGTTGGTAATCTTTAATGTACAACTTAATGGGTCTCATTATGACATTGCCATACATGTATTTCATTGTACATTGCTCATGCTCACTTCCCCCTTACCCTCTCATGACCTCCCCACCAATGGTTTTCCTTCTACTTGCATGTCTTTTTTGTGAGTATATCTATCTATATACGTACATCCTGATTTTGCTGTAAGGGCAACATATATGATATTTCTTTTATTTTCTCCATTACCCTTTCTTCTTGTCCCCTCCCCCTTTTCTTTAGTCCATTATCTTTCCCTGTATACATAGGCCCCTTCTACTTTCATGATCTATATGTTTTAATAATGAATATATATTAAAGTCTAACATCCAAACTTCTCTGGGTTTGGCTTATTTTGCTTAAAATGATGATCTCTAGTTCCATCCATTTTCCAGCAAATCCCATAATTTTGTCCTTCTTTATGGCTTAATAAAACTCCACGGAATATATATATATATATATATATATATATATATATATATATATATATAAATTTCCTTATTCACTCATCTGTTGATAGACACCTAGGTTGATTCCATATCTTGTCTAATGTGAATAGCACCACAGTAAACATGGATAAGCAGGTATCTCTGTAGTATATTGACTTATATCTTTCAGATATATACCCATACTTCAACCCTTTTATAAGAACACCTGTGATGCCAGGCCCTGTGGCACATGCCTGTAATCACAGTAATTTGGGAGACTGAGTAATTTGGGAGGCAGGAGAATCACAAGTCTGAGGCCAGAGGCAGCCTGCAGAACTTAGTGAGACTCTGGCTCAAAATAAAAGTAGACAAAGGGCTGGGAGTACAGATCAGTGGAATGAACAAATAAACAAACAACAAACAAACAAATCCCCTTGTGATGACATGGAGCCCACTCAGATAACCTAGGACAATGGCCTCATCTCAAGATTCTAAACTTGGTCACATTTGCAAAGTCTCTTTTGCCACTGATCATAATATATTCATAGGTTCCAGAGATTATTTCATTGACATCTTAAAAGCCATCATTTGCTCTAACTCAATTCTATTTTGAGTTATATACCAATTGGCTCCTTAATATATAAACAAAACAAAAAATTAAAATTTATAATGGTATATATTAAGTTGAATGCAGTTATATTTTTCTGAGTATTATGTCAATAAATATTCACAAAGATCTGCAAAGCTTTGCCCAATCTTTTCATTGGCAGGTCAATAGTCCCTTCCTTGATGATAGTTTCTCTACCTTTCTTAAGATGACAGATGTTCTTTTTCCAGCATCATATAGAGCCTGGCCTTGCACTGGAACTCCAAATTTGTTAATTGACATTATTTCAATTACTTTTCTATGACTCTCTCCTCTGTCAGCCTCCAAGCCACCATTGCCTAAATCATAATTCACAAACCACTTGTCCCATGAGATTACATCACACTGAAGTATTCTGTGGTCAAAATATTTTAGGAAACCTTCATATTTCATCCTTTGTGTTGGAGATTCATAGTACACATTAATATATTAAAAGTTCTGAGAAGTCCTGCCTTGGCAAGAGTGTGTGTGTGTGTTTGTGTGTGTGTGTGTGCGTGTGTGCACACACACAGGTGCACATATGAGTTAACATAGCGTTTTACAAATTTGTTTGTTCATGTAACCCCTTTTCCCATGAAACTGACTAATATCACATTGTGAGAACTGCTCTAAAAGCCTTGGAGCAAGGATCAAATGATGTCTTTCTTTGTATCTTTTTTTTTTTTGCTGCCTTGTTTCTGGCATACTGTAGGTACTTAATAAAGAATATGTTGAATGAATGCATCGAACAAGAGGAAAACAAAGTTAATAAAGACAAAAATTGCTTCCCTGAAGTTGTTAAAAGTGAAAGACAGATGTATAAATATTTATAGTAGTAGACAAATTAAAAAGTGTTTCAGGCAAGGACTGTTAATAAGAAGGAAAAAAATCAAATCCAAATGCTGAAAGCCAACCTAAGAATTAAACAGAACTGACCTAGGTTACTCGAGCTGCCCCATGAACTTTGTGGACTGCCTTCTCTCCAAAAGGAAACAAGAAAATCAGATCTGTGTAGCACAGAGCAGAACAGAAGGAAATAGCTGTCTTCAAATAAAGAATGAAAATTGTTATAGGAAAGATTAAGCTAGGATTAATACTCCACATGGGGTCTCTATTGTGCCCTAAGCAATAGCTGAGACCCCAGTACTCATATCCAATTGTGTCTGTGATCTGCAGGCAGTCAGTTTGAAGCAGCAAACTTACAGATTGTCTCCACCAGTTGAGAACAAATTTTCCAATCCCAGATACCATCATTTATCATAACTGAAGGTTCTCTTGACACAGGAAGCAGCAATGGCCTCACTCTGGGATGGCACCAAAGGCCAGGGCAATTGTGGGTGAACTAGCCACTCCCACAGCTGCTCCATGGCCTTGCCGGGCCCCTTGTTGGTTGAATCTGAGTTGATTCAATCAAGGTCATGAAGGGGCAACAGGCAATCCTTCCTATATGCTCTGCTAAAGTCACTAGCTTAAGCAAGAAGGGAAAGAAGTCGATGGTGTTCCACAGAAGAGGCCAAGAATCTGCAGGCTACCAGAACTCTTTGGTTGGACTACTATCTCTGTCAGCCTGGTGATATGCAAGTTATTTACCCTCTATGAGTCTGTATTTTCAGTTGACAAATTTGAATATGCTTTTGTGTAGGGTTGTTGTAAATCCTAGAAATTTATAAAGTGCACAAAGTAGGCACTCAATAAAAAGTAGCAGGATGGCACTTATAAAAATGTTTATTACTTAATATATAACATATATTAATATAAAAAATGTAATATATTAAAATATAAAAATAAAGGATACATGTAAAATAGATAAATAATAATTTTTCAGTAAACATTGGTAGGAAAAAATTTGTGAGTTAATAAGCCTTGTTCCATCATCCTTCTTTCAGGGTTTCCTTTTATTCTATAACTTTGTTCCTTATTTGTAAAATTATCCATTCTGAGTTCATTGTCTCAGGGGATATTTGGACTAGCAGAAAAGCAAATACAAAAGAAACTCTTCTGAACTTCAAGTTTCCAAAGATAGATAACATAGGAGTAGAAGGAAAGATTCATGGTATAGATTTGCCCTGCCAAGTGTGCCAGTCTCTAGCCATATGTGGCTATTGAGTGCCTGAAATGTGGCTTGTCTTTGTGCTTTAAGAGCACAATACACACTGTATTTCAAAGACTGAGTAGAAAAAAGGATGGTAAAATACTTCATTATTGGTGTAGACTGAATGATCCCTCCTCCCCAAGTCACATGTTGAAATCTAACTCAAATGTGATGGCATTTCGAGATGGGGCTTGGGAGAAGAGGTCATGAAGGTGGAGGCTTCATATATGGGATCAGGGCCCTTACAAGAGACCCTAGAGAGTTTCCTTGTCCCTTCTGCCATTTATGAGCCACACAGCAGGCCCTCACCAGATGCCAAATCTGCTGGTCCTTCATCTTATAATTCCAGCCTCCAGAATTGTGAGACATACATTTCTGTTGTTTATAAGCTGCCTGGTTTATGGTTTTCTGTTAGCAGCCTGAATGGACTAAGATGATTGCTAATTTTTAAAATTGATTGCATGTTGAATTGATAATATATTATCAGGTGAGTTAAATGTATTATTAAAATTAATTTCACCTGTTTCCCTGTTTTTAAAAAATGTAACTACCTAGAAAATTACATACATGGCTCACATTGTATTTCTATTAACAGCACTGGCAAAAACAATAAAAGAACAGAAAAGATTCATGGTGTAGACCAGGGGTGTTCAACCTTTTGTCTTTCCTGGGCTGCAATGAGTAAAGAAGAATTATCTTGGGCTACATATACGTTACATAACATAGTACATATATATATATATATAATAAGGAGGATCATGAAGAAAATAAATGCTAAAAATCTATGATGTTAACAGATTTTGTGGGCCATTATTACTATCCCTGATTAGTAAAGAATTTCTGGACTGAGAGAAGGTCAAAGGTATTTCTTAAGAGCTCAGATGTAGGTTCCTTCCTATGGCTGGCATGATCCTGAACTCTCTAGCCTCAGCCCTGGAGGGGAGATGCCACTGTCCCCTAATAGGGTATTGGGATCAAGAGGCAAAGAAAACTTGTTCCTCCTCTGCCAGGGAGAATTCTGATGTGGCAGCAAGATTCCAGAAAAGGTTGATACAGCAAACTGGGCCTTTACAGCCTCCCTGGGTTTACCTTACACAAGGAGAATTCCCACGTAGCCCAGAGTGACCAGGATGGTGGAGAGCAACTGCTAGACTTGAAGATGCATCACAGACAAGAGCAGGGTTGACTCAGTCATGACCTGAACAGACTGACAACTGAGGAACACACAGACTGATGATGATCCCAGTATGGATTGTCTTGGGCCACATTTTCTAGAAACAGACTGAGCTGGGGATTTAGATACCAGGATATTCCTGAGGGACTTCAGTGTTCTCAAGAGAAACCAGAAAGCAGGAAAGTGGAGCAGGCAGAATAGGGCAGAGGAAGAAGTAAGGCAGAGACCCGGTCTCAGAAGACTAGCCCGCACCTGGCCCCGTGGACAGCTCTGGAATGTGAGCTGCATCACACCCATTGTGCTGCCCGGGGTGCAGAAGCTGAGCTTTTAGTTGTCACCTTAGTCACTGGCCACAGAGTGGCCCCAAGAAGGCTCTGTTCATAACCCTCTGGACATCTATGGGAGAGGTGGCTGTTAGCCAAGGACGACGTTTCTGAGAAGGGTGCAACCCCTCAGCAGCCAGGGAATGAGAGCAGCAGCCTGGTTGAGAGCCCCATGCTGAATGTGCACATTTCTGTTCCTTGGACAAAAGCCAAGAGGAAGGCAGCGAACCCCCTTCCATCAGCCCAGCACAGTGGAGTTCTCACCTCATGCCCTAACAGCAACTCTGGGAAAAGAGGGCTGGGGTTTAGGTTCCTTGGTAGAGTGCTTGCTCTGCATGCTCTGAGGCCCTGGGTTTGGTTCCCAACACCCCCAAATTGGGAGAAGAATCTCTTACTCCACTCCTGAAACAACCCCCAAACAATCAGTCATCGAAAACCCTATGAATAGCAGAGAAGCACTGACACAGTGCCAGGCATGGCAGTATTGGGGAGTGTTTTGTTCTATTGTACACAGGGTTGCTATGAATCAGAACTGACTCTATGACACCTAACAACAATAACAACTGGGGAAAGAGGGAAGACCCTAAAATGGCTGACTGTCTCTCATCCTTGTTGAAAGTGGACTTGAGATAGTAATTAAGGCAAGGTAGAGAAAAAAATATTTTGTGCATGCATGAATCATGGATAGAGATTCGCCCTTTATTATAATGATGACTAAGGCACAAAAAGATAACACAAAGGGTGACAAGACATACGTAAAGAAAAATGTGTATCTGATGACAAATACATATGACGTTGTTATAAAGGAAAAAAGAAGATTTATGTGGTACTGGTCCAGTCTGGGATCCTGGTAATGCTGGGGAGAAATATTTACACATTCCAGTGGTTCCATGATGCAATGGCCAGGTGGATGTTAAACGGACTGTGTCGAGTCTGGAATGACGGTACCAACACCGTAAATATCTCATTAATGTATTGCTGCAACTTACAAAAAATCAAGCTTTTACTCACTTTATTCATGTGGTCACCACATTTTCTAGGGATTTGTACAAACATTTAGATTTGTTTAATTCAAGGCGAAAACAAACTGGACCAGAGGAAGTTGCCAATAGCTCACAGGACTTTAAACTGTTTCATATGTACCATTTAATATGTGCTCAAACAACAGGTTTTCTTGCTTTTATCTGTTTAACTGATTAATTAAAACAATTCCAGTTTACATTTTTATCCCATCCTACTTTATAAAATATCAAAGAACTTAAGAAACTTGAAAATCAAAAAACAATAAAAGCTCCAACCCCTAAAGCTATATAAAAATATTCACCAATTTGTCAAGCATTTGCCAGCACCAAACATGCTCATGAGCTCTTCTCCTTCCCTCCGCCCAAGTCTCCTGCTCAAAATGCCACTTTTTCCTCATTTGATTTGGAACTCCTCTGCAGTCTCAGTTATGATGCTCTTAACCACATGCCACACAATTTATCTGATCCTGCTGGGCCATTTACTTAAGTCAATGACTGTTTCCTGGGCACCTGCTACATACCAATATCCAATTTTATACAAAATAGGTCCTGTTCCTGTCTCTAGGAAGCTTACAACATATGAGTTGTCAACAACTGAGCTAACAGAGAACATCAGATCCACAACTTGAACTGGTGAGGCGCTCCCTGGTCATCAGACATGGACCCCTTCCAAATTCCTGCTCCAATACTACTTCTACCTCATGATTCCAACTTGGCTGCTTAAGCCTCAGCCTTCATTTCTGTGTTACAACCAATAGGAACAGATATCAAAAGGCACACCAGCTTCCTTTAAGAACACACTTCCTGGAAATTATACAGACCACTGTCCTTGCATATCACTAGTCAAACCTTAATCACAATTCTTTTTGGTGGTTTTTGTTCAACCGGAATATCTTTAGCTAGTCATAGAAACACTGACTAATGTCTACTACTCATCTAGGCAAGAGGCTTGAGGCTTTAAAAACACACTCATCATTTCACCCTCATAATAGCCCAAATTTTCAGTTTATGGAGGAGAGAATCCAACTTCAGGGCCACATAGCAAATGAGATCTTCACTTGTGTTTTATTTCTATTCCCCTTGAAACTATTAAATGCACTGTGTGTATTTGATGTCTGATTCCATCTGGCTCAGAACCCCTGTATTTCTTGGCAGTAATTTTCTCTTTCTACCCTGGCATCTCCTTCATCTTGATATTACATTGAGAGGGAACTGATAAACCAATGCCTGCTGAAGAATCAGGATGGTGCCCAAAACAGAGAATGGAATCTGTCTCCGAAAATATTTCAGAAATTAAGGTCTACCTTTCCAATAAAAGGCTTTCTGAATGTGGCAGATGGCTTTTCCACAGGCAAATTTGTCCTTTCTTCCTTAGCAATGGAACATCTATTATTTATCTGAGACTATAATCATTCAAAGATGTCACATTGAAGACTTGAAGACAAAGGTACGTCTGACTCATGCCATGGTATTTTTAGTTGCATCATATGGTTGTGAAAGCTGGACATTGAACAAGGGAGCAAGGAAAAGAATTGATGCTTTTGAATTATGGTGGTGGAGATGTCTATTGAATATACCATGGACTGCCAAAAGAACCAACAGATCTGTTCTAGAAGAAGTGCAACCGGAGTGCTCCTTGGAAGCAAGAATGGCCAGACTGCATCTTACATATTTTGGACATGTAGTCAGGAGAGATCAGTCCCTGGAGAAAGACATCATGTTTGGGAGAGTGGCAGGTCAACACAAAAGAGGAAGACCCTCCACCAGATGGATTGACACAATCTGTCTGTAACAATGGGCTTAAACATAAATAAGATCATGTGCCTGGCACAGAATCAGGAATTGTTTCGATCTGCTGTACATAGGGTCACTATGAGTTGGACTCAACTCCACGGCACCTAACAACAACAACAACAACATAATCACTCAAAAAGAAAAAAAAAAATGTATCTTCCAGTCTCTTTTGTAGCTAAAGTGATCATATGATTAAGGTTTGGCTGATGGTATGCAAGAAGAGAAGTCTGTCCAATATCCAGGAAATGTAGCCTTTTATGTCTGCTCCTATGGGCTGGAACAAAAAATGAAGGCTGGAGCTCAAGCAGCCAAGTTCAATCATGAGGTAGAAGTAATACACTGATGATAATGGAGCAGGAATTTAGAAGGAGTCTGTGTTTGATGCTCAGGGAGTGCCTCACCAGCTCTGGGCTGCTTTCCTTTGGCCTTTGTTCACATAAGAGAGAAACTTCCACCTGGGTTTCTGTTATTTCGGGTCAGCCTAATCTAACCCTGCCTGCAGCCATATGACTGCAGTGTCAGATCTTGGAAGGTAAGCAGGCTTGGGCCTGGTTAGTACTTGGATGGGAGACTGCCTGGGAACACCAGGTGCTGTAGGATTGGGAGAAGGATCCAGCAACCCACTCCCAAAAAACAATCAGCCATTAAAAACCCTATGAATATCAGAGAAACACTGACCATAGTGTTTTGCCTGATGTATGTAGGGTTGCTATGAGTCGGACACTGACTTGACAGCACCTAACAACAACAACAACAACAACCACCACCACCACCTAACCCTAATGAAAGAGGCTCTAAGATAGCCTGCTGGGGAACTAAAAATATAGGCCAGTAACTTTGCTGGTATCCTTGAGTCAGGTATTTACTGGTTCTCCTTACAAATATTTATCCATATACTGTCTTGCCCCTTAATATAAAGCCCAGCAAGAAAGCAGCATTTATTAATGACCAGCATGTATTCTGCCAAGCACATTGTAGGTGTTAAAACCCTGCTCCTGGAGTCTCCTAGGAGACTCACCCAGGTTCTGTTTGTGACAAAGGCCACTATCTCTCCCACCTCAGCCCCTGGAGTTCCTGCCCCAGCCCTGGGGAGTTATAAACCACCATAATTGTCTCATATTTCCAATGACTTTGTAAAACCAAGCCCCAAAGGCAGACAACAAATAACAATGGGATCAAATTTGCAACCAGGGCAATTTGGTACAGAATTGATTGAGGAAGGGGAGTGGAAAGATGGGTGTGAGGAGAAAAAATAGGAAGGCAATGGAATAATCTAGAGGAATGCAAAGGAAGTAACAGCTTAATTACCAGTGTTGGGGGCATGAGATAATATAATGAATATTCATAAAGGGAAAAGGGAAGATTGCAAATGGAGTCCCGTTTAAAACGAGCAGAAGAATGCGAGCTATCCAAAGAGATAGGAAAGATATGGAACCAGGTGGAAAGAAAACCAAGACACCAGAGAACAGGGAGAATTTCCAGGAAGAGAGTGATTAACAGAGTGAAAAGTACTAAGGAGGCCACTAGGGAAAAGGAGAAAAGTATATTGATGGCTTTAACTGGCTGTGGCTGCATGCTGGTCGCTGGAAACTATCATTAGCAGATGTGGCACTGATGGGCACAAGATTGCAAATGACTGAGAAGCTAAGCCTCTTCCCCATCCTAAGCAAAGATGTGCACAGGGCAAAGGGCTGTCGGTATGAGCTTATAGGGACTGCTAGACCGCAGATGTCAGGGGAAGGCAACTCCTACAAGAACCTTGGTTTGATTTCATAGAGGCCTTCCAACTTATATGCATGTCATCCTTGGTGCACTGGAAATGGTATGAATACAAAAACTTCATCTCTCTGACTGCTCTCAACTATTTTAGACATTTTGCCTACTACGGAGTCAGCTGGGCCAAAATCAACTAAGAAATTATGCAAGTGGGTGTGATAGCTAAATGCCAAATGTTTACCATCTGTACCAAGAGATAGCAATGAAAAGCTTTGCTAATTAGGTCCTGTTTATATTTCCATTATCATGGCTAATTACCTATTTTATTCAACAATATGCTTTATTAATTACCACTAGTGCTTTTTTCTCAGCCTATTTTAAACATCTTAACAATGCCCTCCTCTGTGTACTGGGTGTCCTCACTGGTCAAGATTTTATTTATATGAAGAAAGCAAAAGTTACATGGAACATGATGTGCAAATTACAGAAGTTATTTGCTCCCTTTGTTCTTTCAGTTGAAAAATATGGTTGTAGACATCAAATTCAGAGTCAGAAGTGATGAAATTATAACAAATATTTAGTATAATCATCCTTACCCTAGAAGTGGGCAGAAGGTTTCCTGGAGGAACATGGAAATTTTAGTCCAATTATAAGACACAAGACTATTGATTGCACTTCTGTATTACCACTACAATTTGGGGCCTTAAAACTTTTCATATGCAGCCACTATGACAACAGAATGTCTACAAAATTGTGCTCAGAAAAATATAGACCACTCATTTCTATCATGGTAAGTTCCAGGTTTCTGAAAGAATGATGGGTGGTTTGTAAGATAATTGGTTCAATATCTGCATTCTATGAACAGGAGACTGGCATCCTGGTAGGAAACACTGGCTTTCTTCAGATGAGCCACTTGTGGAAACAGCAAAGTGAGAACTGGAATTTCAGTCTCCAGTGTCTTCCCACTGACCTCCACACAGCTAGACCATGCTGGGAAGGCAGGGTGGCCCAGACCCTGGGCTCACACAGACCTCATGCCCTCTCAGCCCCATCTGCCTCCTCTGCAGAACTCACTCCCAGTAGTTGCCACAGCACAAGGATTGTTTTGGTATTCAAACAAGAAAGTATGCGGGAAGCTCCCACCCAGTGCTTGCCACACGATTTCCCAATGAATGCCAGCTGCCTTTGACAACAGGGTCCTAAAGCTGGCTGCGTTCTTGCTGGGTTTGTCCCAACCCCAGAAAAAAAGGCTTAGAATCTCTGTAAACTGAAATATGACCAGCCTTCACTAGACTGGGATCTTTTGGTTCTTCAGACTCTTGTTGCTGGTCAGTTTGAACTTAGGACAAGTCAGAGCCATATTCAAACATCCAAAGCACATGGGTTAAAAATGCACTCCTTCTTTTGTTGTTTTTCTACAACATGTATCTAAATTAATTAATGGGTTGGTAGCTACCATATGGGATCCTCTGATTAACAGAGGCCAAAGCTATTTAAAAGTCTAACAGAACCATTAGGGATATTCCACTTCCATCACATTACTTGAATACACTATGATGTACTGGGACATTGGGAAGATGCTCAACCTCTACATGCCTCTGTTTCTTCTATAAATGGGGATGAAAGAGCATCTATCCCTGTAATGTAAAAAGCGATGCTTGACATGAATCTCTTATACAAGAGAATATATCACTAGTGCTCTGTCTTTGGGCATTAATATTATTTCTATCTCCCAAGTTGCTGCTACTGCCCCCTTGCAAAACTCAGTTCTAAGCAGGAACAGGAAATATAAACACCATCAGTAATTTGTAGCGTTGTATGGGCTTGATATTTGCATTGTTTCTCAGTTGTATGTTCATATTCTGCCCCCTTTGGATATGCTTTTACAAGTTTTATTTATCCAAAACCTGGTGCTGATGATCTTTACTGAGTCCTTCAAATCTACTTTTAGTGGAACTAGGTGTGGTTGTCCCCCATGTGTCTGTCAGATTGTTGTGCTGTGGTGGCTTGTGGGTTGCAACGAAAACCTTATGAATAGCAGAGAAGCACTGTCAAATGTAATGCTTGAAAATGAGCCCCCCACCCCCATCCTGGCTTGATGGCATTTAAGAAATGACTGGGGAAGAGCTGCCTCCTCAAAGTAGAGTCAACCTTAATGATGGGACTGTAGTAAAGCCCTTTCTTTTGCTGATGTGGCATGACTCAAAATGAGAAGAAACACAGTGGTTGCAACATTGGGCTCAAACATAAAAAGACTGTGTGCATGGCACAGTGTTGAGGAACGTTTTGTTCTATTGTACATAGGATTGCTATGAGTCAGACCTGATTCAACAGCAACATATTTGGTGGTGGTTGTTAGGTGCCCTCAGTCAGGTTTGACTCATAGTGACCCTATGTACAACAGAACGAAACACTCCCTAAAACACTGTGCCATGCCTGGAACTGTGTCAGTGCTTCTCTGATATTCAGAGGGTTTTCAATGGCAAATTGTTTTGTGATTATTTTGGGAATAGGCAGCCAATACCTCCCATTTTTGTTGTTCTGGGAATTGAACCCAGGGCCTCAGAGTTCACAGACTAGCAGTCTACCAACTGAGCTAAACCCAGCTGGTAGCTTTCCAAAAGTAAGACAGGTGTTTGAGACAAAGGGTGACGCTTTACGATTACTATTAAAAATACCTAAGATTTATTTACTGTGTGTTATACGATTATGATAGGTATATCTCCCTTAACCATCATAATACTGTCATGAAGGAGGATCATAGTTGCTAGGCCTGTTCACACAGTTTTCTGGTTCTCCTTCTTTCAAGCGTAGTGATACACTTCTTAGTCTCTTTGAAGTTAGGTGGGGACATGTAACTTGATTTGGCCAACGAGATGGGAGAGTTAGTGATGTGGGTCACTTCAAGGGGAAGCATTTGATTGCATCATGTGACTCCACACTAGTATCTGTTCCTTTTCAGTCTGAGTCCCTGAGTGAGGATGACAGGGAATACAGTCTACTGCTGATGTATGATAAACATAAAATGTAGGCAAGAAACAAAATATTTAGTGATTTTTTGAAGTTACTAATGGAAGCATAACACAGCTATCTTGACTAATACATGAAAGGAATACTATTATTCCCATGTTACAGACAAAAAAAAATATGGGAGATTCAGAGAGGTTAAGAAACTCACACAAGGTCACACAGGCAGGAAGGAGTGGTGTCAAGGCTTTAGTCTAGATTTTTCTTACTCTTATTATAAGGACCTCACTGTGCTATTCTTCACATCCTTCCAACTAATTTTGAGAATTTGTAGTTTCAAAAGAAAATTTTTGTACTTCTCATTTTCCAAAGCCTGTTCTTGAAAATCCTTGTCTGTTCTAGGAATGGATCATTGTGCACAGTGATATGATAGGTTTCTAATACACAAAAAGCTTTGGGCAGGGCTCCCAGCTAGTGGCTATGGATTTGTGGTCCTCCTTTTACTAAGCAAGGAGACTTCCCAGTTTTCCAGATTCTTCTGCTTCTCTTTGGTCAGTAACATATAGTGTCTAGTCTTGAGGTCTGGATCTAAAATCTGTATCCATACCTTCCTAGACTATTACATCATTAGCTCAAGAACCTACCATTTTAAATATAAAACCCTCTTCATTTCTGATGTTATCAAGCTCCAAAAGAAGGACATTCTTGTTCAATATGTTATATATAGATTCCTACATACTTTTCCTTCTGTAAGACATAGAAATATTACGTAAAATATAACAAAAAGTTAAGTACATTGATGTTCATAAAATAAGTAGGATTTAAATGGTTCAAGGTGCTAGAAATTATAGTGATAATTAAGAAATTGGGAAAGAAAGGATCTGCAGGCTTATAGAATTGTGCAAATAAGTCATATCAATGAAAAATATCACCAAGCTTTGAAAATGCCAAAGATAGATTAAACACCAGGTGAGACATAGATGAAGAGAAAATTAGTAAATTGGAAAGTATATCTGAGGATAATAAGCAGAAAAGAAGGTAGGAGTCATGGAGGGAAAAATTATAAGGTTGTCAATTTAGGTTTCCATAAGGATAAAGTAGAAACAATGTGGGGTGCAGAAAAGTCCACGAGGCAATAGCTGAGAATATACTAGAGTTCACAGAAGATATTAGTCCTTATTTTAGATTCCTCGACCAGGCTTATGATTAGAATAGGACATTGGCATCCAAATGGTTAAAATACATAAGTTGCTCATTTGCAAATTCTGCCTTGCTGAGGATATTATTTCTCTAGTAATAATACTGTACTTTAGAAGGCCAATAGAATTATATGTGTAACCAAAATATGTGGCTACACTCGGGCCTGACGATGATGAGAAAGTAGAAAAGTCCTGTCTGTAAAGCAAGAGTTCCAATCTGTACTCTGCACAAGGATCATGTGGTGAACTTGTGAGAATTCAGATGGCTAACTTGCACCCCTAAATCTCTGGATTTAATCAGTTGGACCCAGAAAGCTGCACCTTTCCTAAGCACCAGCCCAGGTGATTCACCATAGGATGACTGATGCAAGAAATCTGGTTCTAGCCCACACTCACATCAATATTCTGTTGCTTTGAACTTTGTCATTTGAGGAAGAAAATATTGGCTGTAGCACGCAGGGACTGCCTGTATTCAATCTCTCTGTGCACCACCCATCCCTCCACTGCCAAGTCACTTCCTGAGACAGGGGACACTTCTACTTGATTTTTACCATGTGAACAAAACTGAAGATTAGAGGTAGCCTGGTGTAACAGAATTAGCCCACATCTTCCTATCAGAAGACCTTGATTTGAATCCTGGTTCCATTAATCCAGCCATCTAACTTCAGCCTCTTTGAAGTTTGATTTCTCATTGGGAGTAGGGTATGGTAAATATTAGTGATAGTATATATAACTTACTAGTCCAGCTATTAGTATTATTTATAATTAAGGCTATTGTCAATTACCTCCTTTTACCCATAAACATTAAGATAGAGAGCATGATGAATTGTCTTATAATTTTGTTGTATAATTATTGCTGATGATATGCCAGCATGGTTACAAATAAGTACATTAATTCATTTAATCCTTAGAATAACCCTGTGAGAGTCTCCCAGTTTTACAGATGAGGAAACAAAGGTGCAGAGACAGTAAGTACATTATCTAAGATGACATAGCTGTAAAGGGTGAAGACACCTTATTGTATATGAAGAGCTCAGTCTAGTACCTGGCACACAGCAGAATTTCAATCATGGGCTGTGTTCTTGATGCTGTGTATAGAAACCTTTCCTAAGGAGCTGCCTTGGCAGTGTCAATGATGCCTGAGTGAAAATCAATCAGTATGCCATACTGATGGGATTCCATTCTTTCATGGGAGATGAGTTTCATGGTGCTCTAACATGGTGCTAAAAAAAAAAACACAAAGATATCTCTAAGCTATGGGATACAAACAAGTGTGGATATATATTTAAGTAGGAGCTGGGCAAAATTCATCCCAGGTATTCCCTAAATTAATGATAACTGACTATGAATAAATTGAGTAATTGCCATACTTATAAAATTTCCCTTTTGGCCCTGTGAGAACGATCATGTGACAGAGGTGCAGAATACTCTTAGACACATCTTTGCAGCATAATCACACTCAGAGGATGAACATAGCAATCTTAAGACTGGATGGGAAAAAATAACTCTCTCTTTTGTAAGTTATATTTTAATGAGCCAGCATTAGACACAATAATGGCAGAGATATTTAAGTTGATCAGGGACAGATGTTTAACATATTTTATGCAAGAACTGTGGACACAGTTAACTACCAAAACTGTTTCTTGAAACCCTGGGCAAATGGAACCAGGGAGATATACTCCTAAAGCAGTCTGGACTCCTCAAAGTGACCCTTGTTTAAAAAATAAAATATTGATCAAAGCACTTTAGTGATTGTCATTTCTTTGGTCTGTACTTTGTTCCCTTTGTCATGGCTACAAAGGTATTTGGGATGTAAAATTTCTCTCTGTGTGTAAGTGTGTGTGTTACACATGTGTGGTTATTCCTGCTTTCTAAAACATACTTTGTTTTATTTTCTTTCTATCACTCACTGTGGGAAAATCAAGTGTGCTGTGCACATTTTGGCTGTCTCCCCAACATCTGCTTCCTTCCATCTATTTGGGGTTCCAAGGACGCCAGCTCCAGGCCTAACTCCGTATCTTGTCAGTCCTCTGCTAGAAAGCTTTTTACTGCACACTTTCTTACTCATAGTAAAAAGTCAAAGCTTCCAGGGGCTATAAGTTTCAACATGGTGTGATCGTATGCTACCCTGACCTCATATTGTATATCTTTGCCCACTCCCCTTACTTTGCCTCTTTTACACTGACCCCTTGCTGTCCCTTAAATATGCCAGGAATATTCCCATTTCCAGCATTCTCTAAGCCCCTGATCTGTTAGGGAACATCTTTCTGAACAAAAAAAGTGAAGACCCTGACTGAGTTGAACATTTTTCTTTAAATCTCTCATTTTTGTACCCAGAAAGAACATTCCAATAAAATCAGATTAATTTCAAGCATTCGCTATTAGATGTTTCCAGAGGAGTTTGCACCAACATTCTGCCCTGGCAAGAATTTTCAAGGATGTGTATGAAGCCTTTCTTCTTGGGTTCAGAAAGAACAATGTGTAATTCAGTTGTGGAGAGGAGGCTTTGTTGAAAGCAATTGAGTTATTTACTGGGTGGGGTTTCAAGTCTTGTTGCGTTTACACAGCGTTGGCTACACTGCTGATACTCACTTAATGAAAACTTAAAAATAAAAACATCTGGAAAGTGTGCCAACCGATGCCGGCTTCACCAATTCAGCTTTCTGGCTTGTCTCAAGTAATTTTAATAAAGTATGTTAACTCAACCAAGGTCTTGAAAGAATTCATGTTCTATAATCTGGCTCTGTCCACTGCTACAAGAGTTTTGGGAATAGGCCCATGAATTTAATGAAGGACTTAAAATAATGCTCCAGAAGACTTAAATCTTGATAAATGTACAAGGAGCTATACTTCAGGTATATTATATGTTTCTAAAATGATGCACTTTGCCTACAGTTCTGATTGTTGCACTTTAAAGGAACCATGGTCACCAGGATCAAATTTAAACAGTTTTCAATTTACAGACAACCCAAATTAAAGTTCATGCAGCTAACACTTTGGAGGGGGGGTGCTACCACTCTCTTGAGTTTGCCTTAAAGTGACTCTGTTTAATTTCCTGTTTTAAAGAAATATCTTGAATGGAATTTCTTTTTACAGGATTGTTTGGTTTAAACCTGATCCTCTCAAATGCTCTCCTAAATCCCTCCTTTGAGGATTTGGACTCTGGACTCACCTGAAGGTATCATTTCAGTTCTTGGATGAGAGACACACTCTTCATCATTCCAAAGCTGTCGGAGAGAGTCCTTCTTTGCTGTAAATGGCAAGAGCAGGTGTACAAAGCCCACTTTGTTCTGCGGGAAATGAAAATGTGTTTTTAACAGTGTATCCTTAGGCTGAAATAGGAAGACCCTCCACCTGGACATTAATGCAAGTCAGAATCATTAATGTTTTTAACATTTAACATTCGAATTTATGTAGTTGGTGTTCAATGTATCTGGGTCTGATTTCATTCAATAACACAATACTTGTACTGACTAGTAACCCCAATCTGGACTTCTTGCTATTAAACTCAGCTAGGAAAATTAGTATCAAACTAGGGGGCCTAAGGCCAAGGTGTCAGACTTCTCTTTGCTGTAGGCAGTTAGTGGAGCAAAAGTTCTTTCAGACTATCCATCCAACTGCTCCTCACTCTCCAGTGGAAAAATAACTCAGTAATAACAATGAAGAGTCAGTGTTCAGGGAAATTCTTTTGGGATTATGTATACATCTGCTTAGCAATACAGGTAAGGATGAATCACTGAACCACAACATGTGCAGTCTGTGCAAATCTAGTTATTGGAAATTTATAGGCTAGACATACTGCTCATACAAATAGAAATTTCTAAACACTCTGAAGCTAAGCAAACAACTCCAACAAACTCAGTTAACTATTGTGAGGCAAAATCAAGAGTAATTTAAGATAAAAAAATACCACTAAGAGATATTGAAAACCACAGTCAACTGAGATAGCACAGTACAACATATTCTATGCCCAAAGCTCAGTGATTACAGTGATCAGATGGTACCTACACTCACAATGAGATCTTTATAGCTCAGTGGAAGTCTGCTGGGTGGGCAGTTTTCTTAGTAGAATTCCAAATTAAAAACTAATCTTTTCATTTCAATAAATGAATATCAAGTTTTAAGAAGTCTGAATCAATTACTTTAATAGGTTATTTTTAAGTATCCCTTCATCACATATAAGTTCATGGAATTATAAATCATTCATGCAGGAAACCTAAAAAATTACTAATAAGAATAAATAATTAAATGAATGAATAAATAAAAAAGAAAAATACATGTATTATAAGAAATGTAACTTATTTGGAGAGAACTGTAGATTCACATGTAGTTGTAAGAAATAGTACAGGAATATCCAGTGAACCCTTTACCCATATTCCCTCAATAGTAATATCTTGCAAAATTATATTACAATATTATAACTATGATATCAACATTGATTTCATCAAGATATATATTTCAACAAAACTCTTTATGTGTCTTGTATAGTCATGTCCAATCATTTGCTCTCCATGTCTACAATATTCTCATCTCTAGAATGTTAAATAAATGGAATGACATAGCATGCAAACTCTAAGTGCCAGATTGTTTCCCAGGCTTTATATCACCTTAGCAATGTACAAGTCATCGACTTTCTTCACATCCTTTCTAACATGTGATGTGGTCACTATTTTTTTTTCTTTTATCCATTCCAGTAGGTGTGTACTGATTTCCTATGGTTTAAACTTGTGCTCTAATGGCTGACGATGTTGAACATCTTTTCAGGTGTTTACTTACCATTAATATATCTTCATGGAAATGTAAATTTTGTGTCTTTTGTCCATTTTATAACTGGCTTGCTTTTTACTGTTGAGTTTTGAGAATTGTTTTATAGTCTAGATTCTAGTCTTTGTGGGGTATATCTTTTGCAAATATTTTCTCTTAGTCTGTTGCTTATCTTTTCACCCTCTTACAGAGTATTTTGCAGAGCAAAAGTTTTAAATTTTGATGAAGTCCAACTAATCTTTTTTCCCATTTATGGACCATAACTTTTGGTGTTAAGACTAAGAATTCTTTGTCTAGATTCCAAAGATTTTTTTCTTCTTTTTAAAGAGTCTGTGATCCATTTCTAGTTAGTTTCTGTATAATATTGAGGGTTAACTTAAAGATTTTTTTTTCTGCCTGTGGCTATTAACTTCTTCTAGCACTATTCATTGAAAAGGCTATCTTTTATCCTTTGAATTGTTTTTACTACTTCGCCAAAATCAGTAGGGCTTATTTGTCCAGATCTATTTCTAGGTTCTATATTGTTCCATTGGTTTATCTGTCTGTCCCTCTGCCAATACCACACAGTCTTTATTACTATACCTATATAAAATTTTGACATTGGGCATACTGATTCTTCCCACCAATTTGTCTTTTTCAAAATTATTTTAGTTATTCTAGTTCTTTTTGTCTTTACATATAAATTTTAGAACAATTTTGACTCTATATACAAAACTTGTGCTAAGATTTTGATAGGAATTGTATGTATCAAACCTGGATAACATTTGGGATGAATTGAGATCTTTGTCGTCTTTTATCTGTGAACACACTATGTGTAGCCATTTACAGTAGTCTCCCCTATTCACAAGAAATATGCTAAAGCCAAATCTCCAAGGTCATAGTATCTGGAGGTGGAGTCCTTGGGAGTAAAGTTAGGGCATGAAGTGAAGACCTCAAGAATGGGATTAGTGTCCTTATAAAAAAGAGAAGAAACACAGGCTCTCTCTTTCTGTTCTCTGTCATGTAGAGAAACAATGAGAGGCTGGGCATCTGTGAACCAGTAAGCAGACCCTCACAAGACATGGGATCTGCTGGTGCCTTGATCTTGGACTTCTCAGCCTGCAGAACTGAGCCACTCAGTTTTTCTTATAGCAACCTGAAGCTGATTAAGATAGTGATTGTACCATCTTTCAGGCCCATCAGCAATATCTGAACATTCCAATATTGCTTCACATTCTCACCAGCAGTTCACACTGTTAGTTTTCAAAAACTTAACTCTTGTGACAGGTATGTGATGTTATCTCATCGTGGTTTTGATTTACATTTCTCTATCATTCCCAAATGACATTACACATTTTTCATGTGCCTTTTGCTGCCATTTTATGTTTTTTGGTAAAGTGTCAGTTCAAGTCTTTTATTATTGTAAGCATTAGGTTGTCAGTTTTCTACTACTGAGTTTTAAGAGTATTTTAAATACATTTTGGATATAAGTCCTTTGGCATATATGTGATTTGCAAATATTTTTTTTAATCTATAGCTTGCCTTTCATTTTCTTTTCTTTTCTTCTTTTCCCTTCCTTTGCCTCCTCTGTTTTTCCTTCCCCTCCCTTCTCCTCTCTTCTCTGGGACAGGGTCTCTCTTGTAGCCCAGGTTGGCTTGGAACTCATGATCCTCCTGCCTCAGCCTCCCAAGTGCTGAGATTACAGACATGTGCCATGATGCCCACCTTCTCTCTCTCTCTCTCTCTCTCTCTCTCTCTTCCTCTCTCTCTCTCCCTTCCCCTCCCCCCTCTCTCCAGGCTGAATTTTATTTTATTTTCTTCTTCTGTTGCTGGAGTTAGAACACAGCACCTCATGCACTTTACATGCCTCATGCTGAAATCATCCTCATGTACTCTAGATCACTCATGCTAAAATCATGCTGCAAATTATGGTGGATTTAATGTTTGTATTTCTAGAACAGAGGCATTTTGTCCAGATATAGATTCTCATTTTCTTAATGGGAACTTTATGCAGAAGTTTTAAATTTTGAACTTTAGCCAGGCTTGGTGGCACATGCTTGTAATTGCAGTTACTTGGGAGGCAGAGGCAGAAAGATTGCAAGTTTGAGGCCAGAGGTAGCCTGTATAATGTAGCAAGGCACTGACTCAAAATAAAAATAAAAAATGGGTGGCAGATGCAACCCAGTGGTAGAGTGCATGCAAAGTATGTGCAAAGCCCTGGGTTCAATCCCCAAATACCAAATAAATAAATAAGTAAATAATTTAGAAATTGAGCTTTAAAAAACTAATTTTCATTTCTTTTTTTATGGGTTGTGATTTTATTGTCATGTCAAAGAACCTGCTGTGAAAATTTTGTACTATTTTCTTCTGAAAATTTTATAGTTTCAAGCTTCACACTGAAATACATTGTCCATTTTGAGTTAATTTTTGAACAAAATGGGAGGGTAAATGTAAAGTTTGTTTTTTGCATATGGCTGTTCCAGTACCATTTGCTGGAAAGTTTATTATTTCTCCATCGAAATTTTTGGCCTCTTGTCAAAGATCAACAGGCCATATTTGTACTGACATGTTTCTGGACTCTGTTAACACTGACTTGAGTCTCTATCCTTGTGTTCTCAACCAGGGGTGATTTTGATCCCTTCATCTGGCAATAACTGAGGCTATTTTCAGTTGTCACAAATTGAAGGAAGTCCTTCTGGCATCCAGTGTGCTGAGTCTAGGGATGCTGCAAAACTTCTACAACACAGAGGACAATCACTACAACAAAAAACAACCTAGTCTGACATGTCTATCATACCAGTGGTGGTAAATTCTGGCTTATCCCTTCATTGGTACAAAACTATTTTGAATACTGTAGTTTTCTAGTAAGGTTTAAGATTGGATATGTGATTTCTTTCAACTTTATTTTTTTCCTTTTGAAAATTGTTTTAGCTATTTTAGTTCCTTTGCTTTTCTTATATAAATTCTAGAATAAACCCGTTATATGTATAATAAGCCTGCTTGGATTTTTATTGGAATTAAACCTATAGGTAATTTGGTGAGAACTGTCACTTTTACATGTTGAGTCTTTTTATTTTAATTTTTTAATTTTTTATTTTTGCAGTACTTGGGGGCTGAACCCAGGGCTTCACACATATTTTGCAAGAGCTCCACTACTGAGCTTCACCTTGAGGCCCCCTTTTAAATATTTTTATCTGGAGACAGGGTCTTGCTCAGTTATGTAGGTGCTCTCTGGCCTTGAACTTGCCATCTTCCTGCCTCTGCCTCCTCAGTCATTGGGATTACAGGCATGTCCCACTGCACCTGGTCATGTCAAGTCTTTTAATACATGAACTTATATGCCTCTTCATTTATTCATACCTTCTTTAATTTCTTTCATCAATATGTTAGAGTTTTCAGCATACAGATCCTGTTCATTATATATGTTGTTGTTGTTAGGTGCCGTTGAGTCGGTATCAGACTCATAGCGACCCTCATAGGGTTTTCAATGGCTGACTGTTTCAGGATTGCCTTGGGAGTGAATTGCCAGGTCCTTCTCCCATTTTTGCGGTGCTGGGAATTGAACTCGGGACCTCAGAGACTGCAGCGCAGCGCTCTACGGAGCTAAATCCCAGCCCTTGTTTCATTATATATATTATACATATAATATATATCAACATATGTATATATCAATATATATCAACATATATACCTGGAGCTATTGTAAATAACATTAAAAAAACTTTTAGCTTACAATTGCCTATTGCCAGTAGGTAGTCTGATTCTCTTAAGTTCTTATACCCTGCAACCATTTTAAATTCACTTATTAGTTCCAGGAAGTTCTATACAGATTTTTTGGGATTTTCCACACAGATTATAATATCATCTACAATTGTTGTTGTTGTTGTTGTTAGGTGCCGTCGAGTCGGCTTCCGACTCATAGCGACCCTCTGTACAACAGGGGAAACACGATTGTCAGTGCTTCTCTGCTGTTCATAGGGTTTTCAATGGCAGATTGATTTTTGGGAGGGGGTTGCCAGGTCCTTCTCCCAAGCCTACAGCTTCTGGTGTTCCCAGGCGGTCTCCCATCCAGGTACAAACCAGGCCCGACCCTGCTTAGCTTCCGAGATCTGACGGGATTGGATGCCACAGGGCTACCGCTGCAGTTCCATCTACAATTAAGGACTTTTTTTTTCCTTTTCTCATATGTATGCCTTTTCCCTCTTTATTGTCCTATTGGACATGGTAGGACTTTCAGACAATGTTGAAAAAGGTGCTAAGAGTGGACATCCTTACTCTGTTCCTGATCTTAGTGAGAACAGTCTGTCACCAAAATGTATGATGTTGGATGTAGGTTTTTTTGTAGATGTTGAGAACACTTTTTAAATTCTTAGTTTTCTAAGACTGTTCTTATAATGCCAAGCTTTTTTGCTGCAATTAAAATAATCATGTGTTTTTTTCTTCTTAGCTATTAATATAATAGATTATTGATTTTCAAATGCTGACCTACTATTGCAAACCTGAAATAAATCCTATTTGGTCATGATTTGTTATCATTTTATGTGCTGTTGAATCATGTTTGCTAATATTTTGATGAGGATTTTTGCATTTATGTTCTTGGTATTGGTTTGCAGTTTTCTGTTTTTACAATTGCCTGTTTGATTTTGGTACCAGGCTAATGCTGTCCTGCTTAAATGTGTAAAGAAATGCTTTCTAACCCTCTTCTGTTTTCTGAAAAAAGATTATTACAATTATTGTCATCAAATGTTGTATCGACTTTTTAAAAATGCAAATTAAATTTATTCAGTAGTGTTAGGACTATTCATATTATCTATTCCAACTTGGATGGCTTTTACAGTTTGTAGTTTTCAAGGAATTGGTCAATTTCTTCTAAGTTATTGAATTCATATATAAATATATATATACATACATACATATATATATATATGGGGGGTTTGTTGTTGCAATTCTAAATTCACTGTTAGTAAAGGACAGGTCTGTCTCATTCCTGATATTGCTAATAGCAGGATATTGCTGATTTGTTCTCTTCTATAAATCAGTCTTGCTAGAGTATTATTAATTTTGTCACTCTTATGACAGAACTAACTTTTGGTTTCATTGGTTTTCTCTTTCGCTTTCCTGTTTTTAATTTCATTACTTTCTTCTCTTATCTTTATTATTTCTTTCCTTTTCCTTGCTTTGGATTTTTGTTGTTGCTGTTGTTGATTAAGATCGAAACTTAGTTCATTGGTTTGAGAACTTTCTTCTCTCCTAATGTAAGTATTGAATGTTAAGGATTTCCCACTAAGGCCTTCTTAAATTGCATCTCATAAATTTTTTTATGTTTTAATTTCATTTTCTTTGAGTTAGAATTATTTTTTAAATTCCCTTGATATTTCCTTTTTGACTTATGGATTACTTAAAAATGGACTGTTTAATTTCCAAATGTTTTATTCGTTTCTAGTTTAATTTGCTCATTTTCTGAGAACATACTTTGTAGGTTGGTTCTTTCATGGTTAAGGTTTAGCTTGTGACTCAGGACATAGTTCATTTTGGTGAGCACTCCATATATAGTGGAAAAGAAGGTGTATTTTGATGTATTTTGATGAAAGCACCTGTAAAAATCAACTAGATCCACTTGGGGCATGGTGTTGCTGAATTCTATTACATCCTTGCTGATTTTTCTGTTTCTTGCATGTACTTATTATGGAGAGAGGTTTCTGAAGACATCAGTGGCAATTGTGATTTCCGTAATTCTCTTTGCAGTTTTCAGTGTTAGTTTCATGAGAGTTTGTTTTGTTTTGTTTGTTTGTTTGAGGTGAGAACTCACTAGGTAGTCCAGGCTGGCCTTGAACTCATGATCCTCCTGTGTGCTGGGATTACAGGCATGTGCCACCATGCCCAGCTAGTTTCCTGAGTTTTGAATCTATATTATTAGGCCATAAACATTTAAGATTATGTCATCTTGATGATTTGATCCTTTTATTATTATGTAAAATCTCTCTTTATCTCTGATGTATATAGTCTCATAAAAAAGGTCTAAAGGCAATGGATTAATTTAGTCATCCTTCATTGAGAACATGTTTATTTCACTGTCAATAGTGAAGGAGGTTTTCACTGGATAGTTCTTTACTTTTAGCACTTAAAAGAGTTTTGGTTCCTTCCTTATGGCCTCCGTGGTATTCTGATGAGAAATCTGCAGCCACTTAAATCATTATTCCTCTCAAAATAATGTATTATTTTTCTCTGGCTGCTTTCAAGAAAATTTTCACTGTCTTTAGTTCACTAATTGGGTTGTGTTTCATCTGGAATTTCTTTCAGCTCAATCAGTTTGAGTCTCATCAACCTTCTGGAATCCGTTGATTTGTCTTTTGCCAAATTTGAAAAGTTTATAGCCATTTTTCACCCAAGTATTTATGCAGCATTGTACACCTTTCCCTTTACTTCCACTGGAACTCAGATGACATGAATGTTAGACCTTTTGTTAGTGTTTCACATGCCCCAGGGCTTCATTCATTTGTATTTAACAAATATTTTTTCTCACTGCTGTTTATTTTCTATTGATCTGTCTTCAAGTTCACTCAATCTTCCATCATTTCCAATTTCCTACTAATTCCATTTAATGTATTTTTAATTTTGGTTATTGCATTTTTCATTTCTAAAATTTATATTTGATTCTTTTTTATATCTTCTATTACTTTGCCAAGATATCCTGATTTTTATTTATTTCAAGTGTGTTTGTGGTTGCTTGTTGGAGCACTTGTATAATAGTTGCTATAATGTTCTTTTCAGATAATTCCAACCACTATGTCAACATAGTGTTGACATCTATTGACTGCTCTTCCCATGCAATTTGGAATTTTTCTTGTTCTTTGTATGCTTAATAATTTGGAGTATATTTTGAATATTATATTGAATATTTTGAATATATTGAGTATTTTGAATATTATAAAACTTCATGTCTTATTTCAATTTGATGAAAACTATTGATATTTTTGTTGTAGCAGACAATCAAACTGGTTAAATTCAGACCAAAACTTCCAATCTGCCACCTGTACATACTTTACCCCATGTCATTTCATTTTTCAGAATGTTTGCATGCTATTCAGATCTGTCCTAAAAGTGTGTCACTTGGTGGTTAGTTTGGGACTTTGGCCATGGTCTATCTTTTCATTCTTGACATCTTTGATATGCTGAATAGAATGAGATTCATGTATGTACATCTTGGAGTAATTCCAAGTGTTCATAAATACCTTTGGGGTTGCTTTCCTGAGCTTCCCCTTTTAATTTCATTAGTACTCTCCAGTTTCCTAGACCACCTCTTTGTTGGTGTCTGGCTAGATATTTGTGTTTTAGTTACTCTTTCAGCCATGTACCTCCACAACTGCACCCATGTTCAAGTTTAAGTGGCAGGAAGACAGAAAAATGAAATAAAATGAATGGAAGGATTGCCATACTCTCTTGAGATCACATCTCTACCTGTCTTAGAGGAAGATATCTTTCCTTTAGACTTTTGGCTCCTGCTAGCTCCAGCAGTGGCCTGTGTTACTTCTACCACTGGGGTGCTTGTGGAGGAGAGAACCAAGTGGGAAGGAAGAAAATGGGATTTCCATTCTGCATCTGAGTGTTTGGAGTTCCCTTTCCTCTTTTCTCAAGCCAGGAATGAAAGGATTCTCTGGAGCATTGTCTAAACCCTAGTGTTCTTGTTGGCATTTCAGACTGTGTTGTATCCAGGCTAGATGATACTAAAGGGGAGAAACAATAAACTCACCTACCACTAGTTTAGTGGCCAAAATTCTAGTCTTCTTCTCCAATCCATTTACTATCATCTACTTTTCAGACTCCTTGGATATTGCTCTATGCATTCTGTCCATGTTTTATAGTTGTGTCCAATGGAAAATCTAAGGTAGAATGTGCATCCTCCTTATATGAACTGGGAACCTCAGAGTATGTACTTTAAACTCATTTAACATCTCTAATAAATGAATCACTGGTCAAAAGCAGAGTGGCTCAAACTCCCATTTTTTTCTAAGAAAACAGTATTTGTATATTTATTAGTCTTTTACTCTTTTAGACACAGGTACCATTAATAAAAAAAAGCTTACAATCTAACATCTCAGATTCTTTAAGCATCTTTAAAGAAATGATACACCTAGATGATATTACTTTAGCTCTTGGTTGAACTATAGTCAAGACAGTGATTAAAAACAGACTTTGGGTTTTATCCAATATTGAGAAAAGGACAAATAATCTAGAATTTCCTTTGTTATCTTTTGCAACAGTGCTTTGGAAGACATTGCCCATTTTGCTCAACATTGTTTAAATAAAACATTCTTCTTTGAATTTCATGTAAAGAAAAGGTTCATCACTTCATATGAACTCCCATGCTACTTATAGGACTTAGGTGCTCTTTTGATCCTGGTTTTCAGGAATCTCAGAACCTTATACAGTCTTTGTTTAAGAACTATTAGCTCTTCTTAGCTAGCTCTTTTGGGATTATTTGATCAGTATAGAATAAGTCACAAATGAATACAATGCAGTAGATGCTAGATTTCAATATATACTCAATACTTTAAAATATATGCCATGAAAGTAGAAGGGGGACTATGTAGGAGGAAAGAAGAGACTAAAGAGGTAGGGAAAATAAGAAAGGATAATGGTGAAATTGTTGTTGTTGTTTGGTGCTGTTAAGTCAGGTCCAACTCATAGCAACACTATGTACAATAGGACAAAACACTAGACAACACTGTGCCATGCCCAGCACTACTGTCAGTGCTTCTGTGTTATGCATAGGGTTTTCAATAGCTGGTTATTTTAGGCGTGGGTTGCTGTATTCTCCCAAGCCTATAGCACCTGGTATCCCAGTCTGTCTCCTATCCAAGTACTAATGTGGCCCAACCCTGCTTAGCTTCTGAGATCTGACAAGATCAGACACCAGGGGAGGTATGGATGTAGGCAATACCTGAAAGGAAGGGCAAAATTACGTGTTTTGCTCTCAAAGGCAAAGTCTGTAAACACACATGTACATACACACACACAAAGAAGACATACAAGCAGAAAGGGGACCATTAGTGGAGAGGAAAAGGGATGAGGGGGCGTGTCATGAGGGGTACTGAGGGAGGTGAATAGGAGCAGTGTACAATGTATGTACAATGTACATGTATGGAACTGTACATGTATGGAACAGTGTACAATGTATATGTATGGAATTGTTATAATGAAATCCATTGAATTGTACACTAAGAATTTTTAGAAACCTCTTTTGAAGAAGATTTTTCCATTTTAAAAAGTGAGACCTACCCAAAATCCCAACTTCTAGATCCCTGAGTGTTTTCAACACTACAGCCAAGTGAGTCTGTCTGTGTCCAGAGTCAACTGAACACTGAAAAATAGCACCTACCTCTTTTGGGGTTATAAGATGACAAATGACCAATTCTCTCCCTTCCTTTTCTAATTTGTCCTCTAAACCACTGCATCTATGGGCTGATTTTGTTTCACAGAGTCCTATCATGCCCCACAACAAGGATAAAGCTCTATAGGTTTTCAGGGCTGCTTCTGTGAGGGTGGCCTCTTCATTTTTATTTAGCCCCTTCCTTAAGGACTTGAAATAAACCTAGCAGAGCCTCAAAAAACAAACAAACAACAACAAAAGGACATAAAAACAAAAAAACAAAAACCAGCTACTGGGAGTACATAGCCAACACTTCAGTTTGTGTGAAATACATTCTTTCCCCTTGTGTGCCATAAAACATCATCCCCATCTCCACGAGCTTTTGGAAAGGAAGAGGACTTAGAAAGTTATTAAGACCATCTGAGTTTATGAAGGTAAAACTTGGGGGCAACAGGATGGCTAAGGTCTTTTCTGAAACACCACCCACACTTGGGAACTGGATAGTGAGATAAGAAAGTTTCTGGGATTCAAATGGTGTTTTGTGCAGGATATTTTCCACTGGCCCCTCCAGGGCCATTCTCCATGCTTCTTTACCAAACTCTGTGCTGAGTTTCATGAACTCTACCAATGGGCTCCCTTGCTCCCTGAATTCCATTCAATGTGGTCAATCAGAGGTACTATCAAGAGAAGTGAGAGTGATGGCCTGGTGCTTATTTCCGCTGTTCCTTCCTTCACAGTTCAGTGATTTCTTTTACTGAAGGTCTCATCTACCAGAAAAGCCTGAAGTAGAGATGGCCCTGACTTGCAATGTTTTGACTTACCATTTTTCAACTTTATGATGGTACAGAGTGATAGGCGTTTAGTAGAAATCCCTATAGTGGACTGTGATACAAAATAGCATGTTTGTAGGTTGTTATTGTTGTTGTTAGGTGCCGTTGAGTCGGTATCCGACTCATAGCGACCCACATAGGGTTTTCAATGGCTGACTATTTCAGGATTGCCTTGGGAGTGGATTGCCAGGCCCTTCTCCCATTTTTGTGGTGCTGGGAATTGAACTCAGGACCTCAGAGACTGCAGCGCAGTGCTCTACCAACTGAGCTAACTCCCAGCCCAGATATATTAAATTCATTTGCTGCTTACAATATTTTCACCTTACGATGGGTTTATCAGGGTGCAGCCCCATCATAAGGGCAGGAGCATCTGTACAGCCAGAGCTACCCTCTGGGGTTCCTGGAACTTCCTTGTTTCATCCCCTGGCCCTTTCAAATATGGGTGACACAGCTCCTCTGTAGCTAAGCACAAGGTTCTGTCTCATCTGTTGCTAGTTTTCTTTAGCTCAACCCATATTTTTATAAACAACTGGATACTTTTATTAAATTGTCCTCAACTGTCCCATGGGAGGGAGCCATGCGTGTACTGCCAAGACCCTGAGCCACACTTGTCTTGATGTTCAGTAATTTTTTTCCCATTACGCCTTCAATTGAAGAGCTAAGTATAATGTCTGCTAGCTGAATGGCCGTGATGGATTCAAGATGAGGTCTCTTTACGTGATCTGGTGGGATGAGGAACACTCCACAGTGAAAGAAAAACATGGGAAGCCAGATGTGCACACTGAAATCAATCAACATGCATCAAAGGTGGGAGGCCTGGGTTCACCCCCAACCTTCAGTGATTTTCTGATCTAAGGAAGTACAGCTTGAAATCTATAAGCCGCTGATTGTTTCTATCTAAAGCGCACATCAATGATTCAATCAGCTCAGAGTCCAACCTGAGAGTGCACTAAGGAGTTTCAGAGGCGGTAACCAACAGACAGCCTGTAGTTACTAGTTGTGGTTCATCCTGTTACTCATTTTCCAGTTCCCCACATAGTAGGTATTACCATTGTATAGTAAGGGCCAGAAAGGCCAGGCAACCTGTCTTCACTCACAGTGAGCTAAAGAACCAGCACTCAGACACAGGCCTCTGGGCTCTGGCCAAGCCTGAGGCTCTGATAGATTAGAGAATGTTCTTAGAGAAATAGCTCTGCAGATGGAAGACTTGCATCTAAGTCTAGGCTCTCATGCTTTAGCTGGGTGACTTGGAACATGTCATCTAATTTTTCTAAATCTTACTTTCTTCATCCAAAAGAGGAAAAACTTGGTAGAGCACTTGCTCTGCATGCTCTGAGGCCCCGAGTGCAATCTTCAGCACTGCAAAAAATGGGAGAGGGACCTGGCAGCCCATTCCTGAAACAACTTTGAAACAATCAGCCACTGAAAACCCTATGAATAGCAGAGAAGCACTGCTATTGTGCCAGGCAGGGCACAATGTTGGGGAGTGTTTTGTTCTGTTGTATACAGGCTCACTATGAGTAGGACCCAATTGTATGGCACCTAACAAAAACAACAAAGAGAAGACAGTTTCTACATTCCAGGTTAATTGTGATTACTACAGAAATTACATGGAGACAAGAATTTTTTAAACTCTTAAGGCTTATAAAATATTATTTATTCCTTTGGTGTTTTTTCTTAGTTATTTGTATCTTTGAGGTGGTAAATCTGATTCCCATTTCTATTTCTATGAGTAATGCAAGAGCAGATATAGTGAGGTTAGACTTTCTCAACAGTAATGGTAGCAGTAGTAAAAATACCAGTGAAAATAATAATAATTATGCTTCTCACAAGAACTCATATTCTTGAATCACTCTGTACTTTACTTGGATGATCTCATTTAATCAATACACCACTCTAAGTAGGTATCATTTTCATATTTTAACTGAGAAAAACCAAGGTAGAGAGAGCATAAATAACTTGCCCAAGGTCACACAGCTATTAAGAGGCCTGACTGGGATCTGAATTTACTTCTGCCCCTCAAGCTGCACTACTGAATAATAGTCATTAGGTAAATGTCACATAACACTTGAAATGTGGCTGGTTCAAGCTGAGATATGCTATACGCATAAAACAGGCACTGGATTTTAGAGACTTAATATGAAAAAAAAGGAATAAAATATCTCATTAATTGTATACAGATTATATATTTATGGTATAGTGGTTTAACTTAAAATACATTATTAAAATGAATTTTAACAGTTTGCCTTTTAAACCATGGCTACTAAAATTCTTTAAATTACAGCTCTGGTTTGCATGTAGTCCCAAAGGGCAGCGCTGGAACAGAGGTTTACTGGGCCCATTTCTAAGACTGTACCATGCACAACAGCAACAAAGCAAAGTAGATATATGTTTTTGATGACATTTATAGGAAGAAGTGGGGGAGGAAGGGACCAAACCCATATTCGTGTGGCTTCCAGAAAGCCACAGCTTTGCAGCTTTATCTTCACCAAGAGAGGGGATATGCTGTGTGGGGCTGCGGCATGTGCTTTTCTAAATATCCTGATGGCTGAATCCAGCCTGAAAGCAAACATTTCAAACCCTTTGGCAGGAGCAGTTTGGAGAGTGGCTTCCAAGCCATCAGGCCAGCAGATGATGTTTACTTCTTGTGACATGAGAGTCAAGTCAAATTTTATTTCATAGCAGTTACTTTCATGTCCTGAGAAAAGCAAAATCCCTTTAGATGACCAAAACACCCCTGCACAGTCCCAAATCCCATTAAACAAATCTGTGGCTTTGTCTCTTTTGTGGAAAATGGTGCTTCATTTTTCCAGTCCAGATACTTAAGCATCCTGAGATGCTCTTGTGTTAGCTGAAGGAGTGTGTGCATACATGTGTGTGTATGTGCATTTCTGTAAACAGACTGATAATGGCCAGGTTCAAAGGTACCTCCAAGTTTGGGAAGGTGATTTGGACAGCTCAGTGGCTTTCTGCAAAATGTTGAGAATAGGACCAGCAGAGGCAATAAGCAACATGTGTCACACACAAATGGCTTCATACTTCCCAAAGTCCTTAGGCACTCATGGTTTCACTGGCCCCTTTCTCTCTCTTAATGAAAGAGATAAGGAAACTGAGGCCAGGCAGGGTTCAAGATCAGTAGTAGGAAGAAAGGACAAGATTTGGAATCAACAGGCTGATACTTAAATTTTTGCTCTACTTCTCTAGCAGTGTGACCCTGGGCAAGTTTCCAAACGTCTCTTGCTTTGACTTATTCATAAAATGTGGCTAATTATGGACTCAAAAGGATGTATACACTGTATGAGTTAATTTATATAATATTTTAGAAGAGGCAAAACTCTATTAGTGGTTTCTATGGGTTAGTGCTCAGTATGGGGAGAGTCTTATCACAAAGGCTTAGCAAAGGGAAATTTTGGTGTGAGTGAACTAGTCTATATCTTCATTATGGTGGTTTTGAAAACCCAAAAATAACCAAACAGCAAAAAAGAGTGAATCTATTAGATGTAAATTGAAAAATATTTATATGGATAAGAAACAACCAGACTAAAAAATGCCTCTCTTAAAGGGTCATTGTGGCATTTGAGTTTATTCAATACAGAGCAGAATAATTACCTAAACCTACTTTGTGTTCCCAGCCTGATATTTCTAGGTCTGCAGCTGCTGAATAGACGTGCAGGAACTGGAGCTAACCAAATTTAATTCAACTCTTAAAATTGGTGGAAAGGAAACATGACAAAATCCAGGGGTCTACATTGGATGCTCATGTGAGAGTTAATAATAATTGGGAGGTAGGAATTGGTGAAATTATCTACGCGAGGTTTATAGTGAGTTTACCAGTAAAAGATCTCGTGAACCTTCTTTGTCCATCCTGTTAGCCCATTTTATCTCTCACTGAAGGCCCTCTCCCTGGTCTCCTGACTTTAAATGTTCTCACCAAGTTTCACACAGATCTAGTTGTTTCTTGGTTATTTGTTTCAGGCATGGTGCCAGCTGGCTTGATTTGCCTACTGCTATAGAAAACAAATCTCTCTTCCATTTCTCATGTGTTACAGGCCTAACAAATAAACTACTGTCTAAGTTTTACACTGATTCATGCAAACGACCCATCCCTTTCCACTCGGAATGCTTTCTGCAGGGTGGGATTTTAAATAGATGAAATATAACTGACTGGCAACAGTGTGGTCCCCTAAGTGGGCAAAGAGTATTTTTAGCTGCTAGGTTTGCATTAATTACATTGGTTGCTGTCTGCCATTGCTGTTGGTTTCTTCTGTCTCACTGAGGGGAGGTGGAGTTGGCTCACAAATCCAAAGCTTTGAAATATAATTAAATCTGTCTGAAGGGTCTCACACTGGGTCTCTGGGATTTCCTTGTTGCATTTGCATTTTTAGGATGCTATGAGTTTTAGATGCTTTGGTGGGGAGATATGTGAGAAGTAGTTTCCTCTCTTTCTCCACAGCTTTCATTTTTGCTTAAGAAATTGCCTATTACTTGCTTTGTGGCCTCCCACCTTCCTTTAAAAAAAAGTAGTTAGTCATGCACAAAAGAGAGTTTTAAGGCTCAAGCATGCCTGTGAAAGAGAGTTGGAGATTTAGATTTATTCTGGTGACCTCCGGAAATGACACCAGGAATTTCCAAGGAGCTAGATTGTACAGGCTTGTAATTAGAAATGCTCTCAAATCCTTGAAAGGTCGATGTCCCCAACAACAGAGGCATTCAAGGAGAGTCTGGAGGCCACCTGCCAGTCTATTGGAAGGGTGCTTGAGAGAAGTTTTATGCATCTCGAGAGGTTGGTGATTTCAAATTTACCCCAAGGTCATGATTCTACGACTCTCTATGACTCCTAACTTGGAAAGTTAGACACTAGTATAAGAGAAGGTGTCTAGTCAATGTTCCCTAGAAATTAGTTAAAACATACTGGGAAGGACATTCTGACTGGGAAGGACATTTTTGTCTGGAAGGACATTCTGTCTGTCCTTCTCACTCTACTTTCCACTCTTCTAAATTCTTCTGTGACCTGGGAGGCTGACATATACAGTTTTCCTGAACAGTTTCCTGAGCCCTCTGGCTTCCAGGTGGGTGACAGGATGCAGGGAGGGAGGAGCATGGGGCTGTGAGTTTATTCCCAGCTTGCTCTGTGGATTTGGCACATGATGAATGTGCTCTAGACAAAGGCAGCAGTCTCATCATCCCCATTTTGCTTCCTTCTTGCATACTTTTTGGCATAGGGGGAGGTTATCTCCTCCTTAAGTTATGCAACTTCAGTAGGTCATTTCTTTCTGGGCAAGATCCTGCCTGGCACAAATATTAAACACCTTCTGGGTGCAGTGGGGAAGATGACATAGTGCTTGCCCTGAAGAGCTTTCTGGGGTATGTTTGGAGATAAGGATCATGAAAAAAGCAGACAGATGTGTGTTATGGTGGCTGTTGACTATGTGGGCTCTTGTAACCCAAGGAGACAAGTACTGTGCCTACATTCATGACCAGAACAAATTCAGCTAAGAGAAAACAGGCTGACTCTTACGTGAACTCAACCAAACTAACGTCTTCATTTTTGGCTTTCTGACAAGGCAGCTTGACCAAGTATTCCTTGTGGACTAGATGTTTTGGCATGGCATTCTGAATTGGCCTTGGACATTTGTGTAATGACAAGCTTAACTGTGGAGAAAACAACATGCAGAGGGGACCAGTGGTTTCTGGCAGCCACAGGGTGGTCTGGGAGGGCTAGGATCAGAGGGTACATATCAGGGCTGGATCCCAGGATAAAGAAAGGATATTGCATTTTGGGACATGCACAGCTGCCTAAACCCAAAGTAGAACATGCTGACTTCCCCCAAGGAGAGGGAAGCACCTGCAGAATCATTAATAGGAATAGAAAGTCAGCAGCCCTTGGGGAGGAGGCTGCAGGAAGAAATAGCCACATGTATCCATGAAAAGACAAAGATGCACGTGAGGCTCCACATCTAGACGTAACTTTATGGAACTGGGCAAAGTGCATTGTATCAAGTCAAAGCACAAAAGAATTGTGCGGAGAGCTTTAATTTTCTGTCAAATTCTCTCCATTTTCTTTTAGACTAAAATCTCTGTCAGGGGCTATGTCACATTTGTTCAATTTTTAAATATCTTCCAGTCTTAACACAGTAGAAATTGTTTAATAATTATGGAATTAAGATGAAACTGATTATTTTTTTTACCTGTGATGCCACATTCCTCTTATTAGTCAAATCATACAATTTTGACTCCTCATCTTTCAGAAGATTTCTCTTTCTCTTTCCCTTCCTTCCTTCTCTTCCCTGCCCTTCTTCCCTTCTCTCCTTCCTTTCTTCTTTCCCTTCCTTCCTTCTCTCCCTCCATTTTTTTTTTTTTGAGATAGTCTCACTATGTAGCCCATGCTGTCTGGAACTTTCTATAAAGGCCAGTCTGACCTCCAACTTGTGATCCTCATGCCTCAGCCTCCAGAGTACTAGGATCACAGGCATGCATCACCATACTATGCCTGGTTTTCATCAGAATCTTTCTTGCTTCCTTTTCTTTTTTTCAGTACATAGGTGTTAAACCCAGGGCCTCACACATACTCTGTAAGTGCTTTACCACTGGGTTGTACCCCAAACTGATTTTTAATTTTTTTTTATTTTGAGGCAAAGGCTCACTAAGTTGCACAGGCTGCCTCTGGCCTCAAATTTATGATCCTTCTGCCTCTGCCTCCTTTGTTGCTGGGATTACAAGTGTGCACCACTCATCAGAATATTTCTAAAGGGTTCTACCTCCTGTGGAAAGTCTAAGAATCCTATATGTGGTCACTGGCATAAAGGATGTTCCTGATAACTGTCTCCTACAAAGAAAATTTGGAAACTATCATTAGTTATCCCGGAAGCTCACACTGTACTACTATTGTGACCATCCTTACCCTATGATATGGCTTTCAAATGCAAGAGGTCCAAAAGTGTGGAAAATATTGGACCTCTGAAGAAAAATTTATAGTTATCAAAGCATACTCCATTGCTGGCCCAGTAACAGTCTTTCTGGGTCCTATAAATGGGAGATGAAGTCTCTCTTTCCCTTTGCTACATTCATCATATCTTGTTTTATTCAGCCTAGAAGAGAACCAGCCCCTTATTACCTGGTAACTTTCTACCTCTAACTGTGCAGTCGAACTTTATGCTCTCTTTCTCTGTGTCTCTCTCTTAACCAAGCTTTAAGTAAGGAATACTATATCCCTGGTACACAGCAGGAACTCAATAAGTTTTGTTTAATCACTGAAAGGTGGGTTGCTTTATGGCATTATATTGGAGTATGGACTTCCAAAGTTTTTTATAATATTCTCTCTCTCTCTCACTCTCCCTCTCTCCATATATACATACCTGCACACACACACACGCGCACGCGCACACACACACTTCTTTGGTATACAACTCTTTTAAAATCTATGGTGACTTACCCATTTGTACCCCAAGACAATGTTTGGATAAGAGGGATATCTAACTCGTAGCCACATACCATATTTGGCGCTAATACTTCTCCATGAGAAAAAGTAATCCTGGCTTTGAGGTGAAGACAACAGGTAAGTCTACCCTATCTGAGATGACAAATTTTCCTCTGGGCTCCTTGGCCTCCTGTGATACATCCCAGTGCATCAGAAATACTGGACAATGCATAACCTCAGAAGGTAAGTGGTACTGCCACTTTCTTCTTACAATTTCTCTTGGTTTCTCTTGGTTTCTAAGTGAGAGGTGACCACTTATCCACTAAACTCATCAGCTCTCTGTCCTGGCACAGCTGGATTACATTTACATCCTCAAATGCAGGTGAATTGTGGCTATGTGACAGTCCTCCTCATGTAATATGGGTAGCAGTGGTGTTTGTGGACAAAGGTCCTGTCTCTGACTTTGTTAGACTCTGAAGATTTGGCAGGGGCTGTAGGGCATAGGGGACCCAAGATAAAAAAAAAAAAGATGAGATCCCTGATGCTGTCCCCTTGAAAATTAAGCATTACATGGATGAGAAATAAAATGACTGAGTTCAGCCACTGAGACATTCAAATTTACCTATCATGGCAGGTAGTGAGTTGCCCTAACTAATACAGGTCTATAAGCTTTGCAGAATGGGAAATGCAGAGGAATGTCAGTGTTTCTCAAGCCATGCTGGTGAAGCCTTACTTATCCATCATGTGCTAATACCAAGGAGCCACTCAGAGCTCTCCCCAAGAAAAGAAACTCACTGAGTGTTTCCACCATTACCAACAGAAGCCTCTAGCAATGACTATAGGGAGAAAAATTGCTTCTTCTCATTGGTCCTGAAAATTTGTTTCATCTCACTGAAAAGGAACAAATGAATAAACTTTTCAGTGATAGAAACACCTATTATAGGGTAAAGCTGTATGATATAGTTGAAAACATTTTTGGACCAAGAGAGATAAAACTTAGTTTTAGTCCCTATGGTTCTGTGCTAATGAGCTGAGTAAAGTTTAGACACCTCTCTTGAAATTCTAGGCATCATAGGATATTGAAATGATTAAATAAGATAAATATGTTAAATTAGGTTCAGGTTCTAGAAGTTGTAATGGGATTGGTGATCCAATTCACCAAACTTTGACTAAGATTTGTTGGAGGGCATTGATATAAATAAGGAATGACATAGTCTATACTCCAAGATGTTCAAGTATACTAAAGGACACAGATACTTGAATAACAAGCTATAATTTTCAGTAGGATGAAACAGTGGCAAAATATCCATAGTGTGATCTGGTTGTGTGAAATCAGTAATTAATTTTGACCTTAAGAATGAAAATGGCTTTAGCAGTGTTCTTAATATTCCTAAGAAAAAGGGCAAAATTTCTTAACATGACTTACATAGATAAGTATGATTTGTCCCCAAGTATAATTACTCCATGTGGTTCCTTGGCTTCATTTCTTGGAGTTCCATTAACAATAGTCTATGCTCCAACCATAGTCATTTATTTTGAGTTCTTGAACCTGCTACATTCTCTCCTCTGAGTCTGTGCACTTTCTTTTACCACCTATCCTTCTATTACATTATGTGTATGTGTCTTTTATGCTCTAGCACGTGAATCAACTCCACCAGGAAGCCTTCTTTGTCCATCAGTCCAGGTTATATAATCTGTGTATCACTTAACACGTTACTGGCTATAAGTAATATAGAGGGAAATAAAACAATATTAACATATAATAAGAAATCCAAAGATACACAGGGCCAGGATTAGTTCTACAATGAAGTTAACAATGTTAAGACCTGGATTCAACTTTGCTATAAGTCTCTTCATTTTTGCCTTATTGTCACAAAATGGCTGCTGAAGAGCATGCCTTCTCACAAAACAAACAAGAATAGGAAGAGAGAAACACACTTCTTGGTGATGATCTTAATTTTCAAGGACAATCCTTCCCAGATGTCCTAAATGTAAGACTTTCCCACACATTTCCTTCACCAGAAGGTGCTCACATGTGCACATTCTAGCTGCAATGGAGGGTAGAAAGGGAGCATCTGCCATTTCCAGGGGAAGGAGTTCTTCAAGCATGGAACAAATGAGAAGGTCACGACTGTTGCAGAGGCCAACAACAGAACTTCCCTCTGAACTGCCATTAGCCCACTTTCCCACTAGAGTCCATCATTATCTTATATATCTTATAACTTGACTGTATCCACTAGCTTACAAGTTTGTGGGGGAAGGACAATTGTACTGCACAAATGAAAAAGAAACACTGCCATGTTATTACTAATCCTCCTCACCCTTCCTCCTTTGGTGGTCCTAGGGATCAAACCCAGGGCTTCACACATGCTAATACTCTATCACTGAACTGCACCCCAGTGCCCAAACTGTCCAATGGCAAAACAAGCTGAAATCGCTGTTTTCTCTTTAAGCAACTCCTCCCTGTCCAGTGGCTCCCTGATGAAATCCTAAAAAGACCTCAACTTCAAGAGCTACCCATTATATAGAGGTCCTACTCATTACCTTAGAATTCCTAGGATGTGGATACAAAATAATTGATGACATTCATGTGCTCTAGGCATAGTCTTTGCAGAAGGACCAGTTCAGTCATCTCTAAAAGGCAAGTGTGATGCATCTTGATCTGTTCAAGGAGGTTCTGACCCCTACACCTCTCTTACCTCTTTTGGTTTAGGCCTGACCCCTGGCCTCCTACTTCCTTGGTATGGAGCAGCAACCCCCTTCCTAGCTTATCACTTAGAGGAACATTTCCTTAGACCATATTTGGAGCTCCCTTTGCTTGTTCTCAAACTGTGAGGCAACATCTTCTTTAAAAGTTTGCAATGCAAGAGCAGATATCTTCCCACCAGGTGGAAGCAAAACAGCTTCAGAAGGGGTCTTGGGGTAGCTGGTCTAGAGGGACTACTAGTTATTTCCCATTACCCAGAGTGTGCCTAAGCTCAGGCCAGGGACTAGTTATAAGCCAGAAGTTTTCCCGTAGACTCTGGGTTATTCTGCTGCCTAGTCATCCAGGTCCTCTTCCTTAGAAATTTTGAGGTTCTAAGTCAAGTGTCAGCAGACTATAGCTTGTGGGCCAAGTCCAGCTGGCCATTTGGTTTTGTAAATAAAGTTTTATTGGCATTCAGCAATACTTATTTGCTTATATATTGTCTACTTCTGCTTTTGAGCTACCATGGTATAGGTGGGTCACTCCACAGAGAACCTGTGGCCCTTTACAGAAGTTTGCTGACCTCTGTCTGAGAAGAAAAGAGCAAGGGAGAAGCACCAAGTTTACAAGCAAGATAGATGCCCAAACTCCTAGATAAACACTAAGCAAAAGATGCAGAGAAGTTAGAATGGGTTCAACTAGTTTGAAAACAGCCTCAGTGGGTGAAGCTAGGTCAAGGCCTCTGCTCAGCCCCTAATACACAGGGGCACCTCACAGGGAGCTGACCCAATGCCATGTCTCCCTGGAAAGAAGCCCCACGCTTCGCAAGTGTTTGTGTTCTCAAACGTGAGACCTGGAGCCAGCTTTCCAAACAGAACTTTAACTGCTGCCGTCAGGGGTGTTTTTGCAATCTGACACACACATCCATTAGGGCTGCTCTGTGGAGGCTCTGGACTGACCGTAAAACACTCAGCCACAGAACCTCCTTGGTTTTCAAACAGGAGCCTAAGAAAGACCACAACAGAGACCTGTTTATACAATTCGGGTTTTCTAACATAAGGCGGTTGTCACAGGAGTCTTAATCACTTGCTGTAAGAACTGGTTTCTGTTGAAACCCAAGGCAGACAAAATCAGCTGCTTAAGGTTCTGATTTCGTACCTTTTCTTAATCAGAAATGAAAAAATAAAGTTATGGAAGAGAATACTGACTGTGCATTCTTGTTTTAGACACTGCACTATACACTCTATGTGTATGGTGTCACTCTACGTTTTCATGATATTATGAAAAAGTACTACCTTATCTCCTTCTTAAAGATGAGGAAGAAGAGGCTTAGCACTGTGTTCTCTAAACCTGCAGAGCTTGTTAAAATACAGTTCCCTGGACCCAGAGTGTCCCAGACAGTCCGTTCAGGGTGAGGCCTGACATTCTGTATTTATAACAAGTTCTAAGAGGTGTGGGTGCTGCTGGCCAGGGCTATGCTCTCAGTACATTGGCCTGATGATTAAATGAGCACTGAAGTCTCACAATTGCTTTGGTGGGGTCAGCTCTCAAACCCAGCTTTGAACGTGGGACTCTATCCATTTTTAAAATCACTTTTAATAAACTGCCTCCTGTGAGCTCCAGAAAGAAGTGAGTGAAAAGTATTTAAACACCTTCCTAGGAAATTATGATACAAACTCAGTGGATACTATTTCTCAAATAATGCATGTCATTCTCACTTGAGTTCTTACATTTTGGGCCATCTTGGAAAGTGATGCTTGGGCAATATACAAGCCATAGAAGTTATTACATTAGAACTTTGTTGTTGTTGTTGTTGTTGTTAGGTGCCATCGAGTCTGTATCCGACTCATAGCGACCCTATGTACAACAGGGGAAACACTATTGTCAGTGCTTCTCTGTTGTTCATAGGGTTTTCAATGGCAGATTGATTGGGAGGGGGTTGCCAGGTCCTTCTCCCAAGGCTACAGTATCTGGTGTTCCCAGGCGGTGTCCCATCCAGGTACTAACCAGGCTGGACCCTGCTTAGCTTCTGAGATCTGACAGGATTGGATGCCACAGGACTACGACTGCAGGCCATTAGAACTTTAGACTAGAATAATAGATCTACTAAGAGTCTGAAAATGATCAGTTTTAAGAATTCTTACCCAAACTAACCTTACCATCTTACCTTTTTTATGTAGTCTAGGGGCCTGAGAAAGAGGACAATGTCTTCCTGTTTTGTCTAGTAGTTTTAGCTCTAGACATCATACCTTCTCTTCCCATAAAGAATGAAAATTGCTTAAAGGGGTTATTTTTTCTGTCCTAATATCCAAATGTTGTACTGTGTCTGAGTAAGCAATATTCAAAATTCTATAGTATGCACTATATCTGGATGGCATAGTGCAGTGCTAAGAATGTGGGTTTCACATCCAAATTTTGGGTTTATATACAAGTAATGTCACTTCCTTTATGACTTTGATCAAGTTCCTAAACTAAATCTGTTTCCATATCAATAAAATAGAGGTCAAAATACTCCCATAAAGTTTCTGTATTAAATGTAAAGCACTGAACCACAATAGATGGAGAGACCTATAGATGCTAATTATAAATACCACATAATTTATTACACACACAATTCAATCATTTGAATATATATTTATAATTTTATATTGGTAATAATTATATATTGATATTAGTCAATACATTGTTAATATAATTAATTAAAGATGCTTCTCAATTTACCATAGGGTTATGATCCAAGAAAGCAATTAAAAATGCCTTTAATGCTTAACCTACCAAACATCATAGTCTAGCCTACTTTATACATGCTCAGAATACTTACATTAGCCTACAGTTGGGTAAAATCATCTAACACATAAAGAACTGAATATATCATGCAATCTATTGGACACCATATTGAAAACGAAAAACAGAATGTTTGTATAGGCATGCTGTGCTATGCTCCATTGTAAAGTCAAAAACTCAGTAAGTCAAACCACCAAATTTAGGGACTGTCTATGTACTAATACTATCTTAATGTAACATTAATTACACAGCAGAAAAATTATCAATGGAATCTTAGTATAATCTTTACAATACAATTATATGCTATATATAGTTCCTATAATTATAATACTATGTAATTATAAATTATTATTTAAGCACCAGAGAAATATGTTAACTAAATGCATATTTGAATCTAGTTAGGTTGAGCTGAACAAACATAGTGGTCTTGGATGTGTCAGTCAGTGAGTGTTAGCTCCCAGCAGGGATACAGTGAGGAAGGTCTACAGATCATTAGTCCTTGTCTCTTTATTAGGATTATTTCCTTCTGAAACAACCTCTTCTTCACTCTTTTCCTACACAGCCTTCAAGTCTATCCCTTGCTTTGAGATCTTCCCAGACCATGGCCATACTCTTATTTCTCTAAATATAACAATATTTTGATAAATTTATACTCTTAGCTGTATACTATAGCACACTTTGTACTTCCAGGAACTCAAGAGGCTGAGGCAGGAGAATGGTGAGTTTGAGGCCAGAGGCCACCGAAGCAACTTAGCAAGACCCTGTCTCAAAAATAAAAAATAAAGTAAAATAAAAAGGAGCTAGTGATGCAGATCAGTGGCAGAGCACTTGCCTAGCATGTGTGAAGCTCTGGGTTCGGTATCTGAGTACTGGGGATAAAAAAAGAAAAGATACTCTTTTCTGTTTTTCCTGATGTATAATCTTGTCCCCCAGCCAGGAATATGCTCCACCCAAGAGCAATTATTCATGTCTGACTTGTTCTGTATCTACTATACTGCTCAGTAAATACTTGAATACCAGCATGGGGAAATACAATAAATTAAAATGTATTCTTTGAAAAGAAGCAGGATCTAAATTGTGACGCAAATGGGTTATGTTCTTGTAGAATAATTGCTAGCCCTATTTTGCAAAGTAACATGGCATTCAAAACAGTGCAAGTGTGAAGTTCACTGAAGCTTCACAGCTATAAAGAGGTCAGAGAGAGAAGT
Organism: Pedetes capensis; assembly: GCA_007922755.1. Classification (NCBI taxonomy): domain Eukaryota; kingdom Metazoa; phylum Chordata; class Mammalia; order Rodentia; family Pedetidae; genus Pedetes; species Pedetes capensis. Next base: position 61,091 of record VMDO01002277.1, read on the forward strand.
AATGAGGCCATTCTGTCCTACTGCCCACAGCTACCATACAATCTGGCACATGCTCAAGACTGGTGGTACAAGCGTATCCTAATGCAAATGTAGCCTGCAGCTGTAGCACTGTGGTGTCTGATCTCATCGGATCTTGGAAGCTAAGCAGGGTCGGGCCTAGTTAGTACCTGGATGGGAGACTGCCTGGGAACACTAGATACTGTAGGCTTGGGAGGACTCAGCAACCCACTCCCAAATATCAATCCTCCACTGAATAGCAAAGGATTCTTAAAACTAAAACAATCCTCCCTATGAATAGCAGAGAAGCACTGAAAATAGTGCTTCACCTGTTGTACATAGGGTCTCTATGAGACGGAAACTGACTCAAAGGTACTTAAAAACAACAATGCAAATGTTAAAAGGGCTGTAATCCTAAACATACCTCTTCTTTAACAAAATTATGCTTTGACTTTAGACTAAATTGAAATGTCGTATGGGCATAACCCCCACGTTGTTGTGCTGTAGGAACTGACGTGTTGCTGTGATGGTGAGAGCAATGCCAATGGTGTTTCAGATTCCAGCAGGGCCACCCATGGTGGACAAATTTCAGTTGAACTTCCAGAATAAGACAGACTAGGGATAAAGATACAGCAGCCCAATCCCCAAACAATTAGCCATTGAAAACCCTATGAATAGCAGAGAAGCATTGTTAAATATAATGCTGGAGAATGAGCCTCCCAAGTTGGAAGGCATTCAAGAAATGACTGGGGAAGAAATGCCTCTTTAAAGTGGAGTCAACCTTAGTGACAGGAATGGAGCAAAGCCCCTGGGCCTGCTTTTGCTGAGGCAGCATGACTCAAAATGTGAAGAAACACAGTGTCTGTAACATTGGGCTCAAACATAAAAAGACTGTGTGCATGGTACTGTGTTCAGAAGTGTTTCATTCTGTTGTATACAGGGTTTCTATGAGTTGCAACTGACTGGACGACACTCAACAACAACAACAATGGGCAGTAAAGACATGCTCTAGAAAGCACCATGAATTTGAAAACTATCTGTAGTCAAGGTTTTATATTTGAGTGACAAGTATGATTAGCTAAACAATGTTCGACTAATCTGAAAGCTTGATGCTGAGGCAGGAGGCTGGAACACCTTGTAGCAATGATTCTGTGTTAATGGGAGCAAATTGACACTACTCCCCTGGGTTTATGTGGTCACATTCTGTGTATCACTATCTCCTGACCTGTCTTGATTTCGTTGCCAATTGTTGCAGGAGAACCAAGTTCCACTTTATGTGACATCTGACAACAGGGCAGTGTTTCTCAAACTTTAACATGCACACAATTCACCCAGGGCTATTGTTAAAAATATAGATTCTGATTCAGTCAGTCTGGGGCAGCAAATGGGATTCTACAATTCTAATATCCAAGGTGATGTTCATATTTATAGTTCAAGGACCATACTTTGAGGAGTGAGTAGGTAGAGGATGCTACAATAGCTAATGAATTTCTGCATAAACTAGCCAACCTGGATGTAACAATGAGGCATCTGTGCTGAGTTACAGGGAACAGAAGCAAGATCCTTCTAGAACAGAAGATGTGGGCTTTAAAAGAGCATCTTGCCAGAGACCTCTGATCCACTAGCCCAAGGAAACACTTTCCTTTCTAGATCAGCAAAGCAATGACTCTACAGAAGCCAGTGGTTAAAGGATGGAAAACCAGTGCTAATGCAGGCAGTGTGAATGAGCTGTGGGGCCGGACAGCCCTACTCTGACTCCCGGCTCTGCCACACACTCCTCAGCTGTGATTCTGGCAAAGTTGACTTCCCTTGCTGAGCCTTAACTTCCATAACTGGAAAGTAGAAATATTACTCATGGGGTTTTTGTGAGGACTGAAGACAGAATATATGAAAAGCACTTCATTCTATGTGCAACACACACTACCAATACATCACAGTATTTTCTTAAATTAGCAAACCAGTCAGTCAAGAATGACTGAATACTTGCTCAGTGAGCACTGAATTGAAGCATTCCCAGGGAAAAGACAGTGAAGAAGAAAGGAGGAGGAGGGGGAGGAAGAGAAAGAGACAGAATCACAAATCTCAATAAATTCCCAGATCTACCTGGAGAAGCAAACACATATGCATGTGGAATGATTTAATATTTCCACAGCCACGTGCCAAGACCTATCACAAATAGAGTTATATAGCACACATAGGCCATTTGGAGAAAGCAAATGTTTAAAATGATATCATTGGAGACAGGAAACTGAAGGAGTCCCTAGACAAAATCAGAGCCATATAATTTTTTAAAAAATGTTTCATTCTTTAGCAGGATATCGACAAGCGCTACTGTCATATGGAAACTATTTTTTAGAAACACCTGGCAGAACTAATTTGGAGATGGATTTTTTTTTTCACACAGATTTAACACACAACGAAATATAAGGGGTGTCTAAGATGCAAACCTGGTCAGAGATTAGATCACTAAAGATAAATCATCTTAGTTCCCACATTGCTTCTGATTAGTGCTTCAGTGGGCCTTTTGGATCATTTGTGAAGAACTTAAAGGCATGTTTCTGAGGCTCACAAAAGTCAGAGTGCTCTCTATTTTGATACTTTCCTCATAAAGACAACTTTTCAAAAAAAATTCTACAGAAAGCTTATTACTTTCCTAAAATTCCTCCCTTAGTTTATCTTGTATTTCCCTGTTCCTACAGACCTGATGGCGTGCAACAGGGAGACAGATTTGTCACTCCTGCTGAGGATGGAAGGGGCAAGAAGTTAGCCCTGTAGAAAGGATTGTCCTGGGGGCTGTGCCTGAACATGTAGATAAATGTGATCATTCTTCCCTACCGAAAATAGCATAAGAAGAATCATGCTGACAGTTCATTCTGAATTTGATTTTGCCTTCTAGATGGCACTTTTCACAACTATTTTGGGGAAGTTTTTATGAGTAGTTTGCAGCCATTGTTTTAGTTTTAAGAAAGAAAATTCTAAATTTTGACTTAATAAAGCAGTTATTTCTATTCATCTTTTTTTCTGTAGTTAGCTTCTCTTCTTTATTTTCCTTCTGTTTTTTTGGAATCACCTATAGAGCCTCCTGGATATCCAACTTCAAACTCAGTTACGTTCAGCCAATATATATTGGCCTCTCTTGGTATCTGAGTGGAACTGGTTCCAGGACCTGCCACAGACACCAGAATCTGGGAATGCTCAAGTCCCTTATATAATATGGTGTAGTATTTGTGTATAACCTATGCACATCCTCTGTAGAGTTTAAACCATTTCTACATTGCTTATAATACCTAATAAATTATGGTTATACAGCTTTGAGAAACAATAAGAAAAAAGTCTGTATCTGTTCAGCACAGACACAATTGTTATTGTTGTTGTTGTTAGGTGCTATCCAGTGGGTGTCCGACTCATAGAGACCCTATGTACAACAGACACACTACTGTAAATTCTTCTCTGCTATTCATAGGGTTTTTAATGGTGGATTGATTTTTGGGAGTGGGTTGCTGGGTCCTTCTCCCAAGCCTACAGCACCCGGTGTTCCCAGGCAATCTCCCATCCAAGTATTAACCAGGCCCAACCCTGCTTAGCTTCCAAGATCTGACAGTATTGGATACTACAGTGGTATGGCTGCAGGCTAATTGTTATTAGGACATATTAATTAGCCCACAATAAAATAATGGATTTCTTTGTGGTACCTTTTCTTCCTTCCTTCTTTCCTCCTCTCTCTCAATCTCTCTCTCTCTCTCTCTCTCTCTCTCTCTCTCTCTCTCTCTCTCTTTTGTGATACTTGGGAGTTGAACCCAGGGTCTCTCACATTTTTTTCAAGTTCTCTACCACTGGGCTGCATCCCCAGTCCATTTTTTAATTTTTAAATTTTCAGTCAGGGTTTCGCTACGTTATACAGGCTGCCTCTGGTCTCAAACTTATGACCCTCTGGCTTTTGCCTCCCAAGTCACTGGGATTATAGACATAAGCCATAACACCCAATTTATTATGATATTTTCATAGATGCATATAACATACTTTGATAATACCCCCTGTTTAAAAAATGTTTTTTGGATTTGTGGTTGGTTAAATTCATAGATACTGAGATTGTACTGAGCACTGAACTGGCACAGGACACTGGGACACAGACCTTGCTCTCATAGAGTGCATTATTTAAAAGGTAGACACAAAAATAGAACACTTCAAAAACAATATGGTAACTACCAAGTTAGAGTTACACACACGGTTCTGAATGATCATGGGATAGGGCACTTGTTTTAGAAATTTAGAAGGATCAGGCTTAGTGGAGGACATATTATCTGAACTTATTTTGGAACAAGGAATAATTATAACTGTAAATGCACATAAATGATTTGACCAATGCCTGATATATAGAGTTTAAATAATGAAGTCACAGATTGAGTGAGTGGTAGAATCCTGATTCTGTGCTTGGATCAAAATGCTACCCTGCCAGGGGAAGACATAGAAAGACAAGGAAGGGCATAGCAGGCAAAAGAAAGAACATAGCAAGAGCACAGATGAGTGAAACAGTGTGTGTGGTAAGACTGGAAGTACAGTGACCTGACCTTAAGAGTCGAGTGTAAATTCCCAGGCAGAGAGTGACAGGGGACCAGATTGGAAAACTGGGAGGGAGTAGAACACAGAGGGGCCCATGTGCATGCTAGCAGGTTTGATTTGCATTGTGTGGGTAAAGGTCTTTAAGCTGGGGGTCCAGGAGGTATGCAGGAGGATGGCTGGATCTCCCATTTTGAGAGGTCATTCGTGGAATGGTAAGAAGGATGAGGCAACAAGCAGAAAAGAAGAAAAGCAGAGAGTTGAGAGGGTCTGATCTTGCTCTCATAGGACAACTCACTATTGAGGGTACTAACTAGAGTCTCACTAACCCCTGACAAGGAGTGGCACTTACCAGTGACCTAATTACCTTATACTAAGTCCCATCTCTTAAAGGTTCCACATCACCTCCCAACACTGCATACTGGACACTGAGCTTCCAATATATGAAATCTTGGGAGTCAAGCTACATCCAAGCCACAGCAGGTGGCTAAATGGATGGCAGTACCAGTAACTGAACCAAGCCATCTTTCAGCAAATTCTCCAAGCACCAAAGCCTTCATTTCCCTCTCCTTCCCTTCTTTCCTTCCTTCCTTCCCTCCCTCCTTCCTTCCTTCCTTCCTTCCTTCCTTCCTTCCTTCCTTCCTTCCTTTCCTTCCTTCCTTTCCTTCCTTCCTTCCTTCCTTTCCTTCCTGTCTTCCTTCCCTTGAGTTTTTCATTTATTTAATATTTGCTGAACTCCTAGGATTAGCTAGTCACTCTGTAATGGACATGTTGTTGTTGTTAGGTGCTGTTGAGTCGAGTCTGACTCATAGCGACCCTATGTACAGCAGATTGAAACACTTGCCGATTCTGTGCCAGGCAAACCATCTTATTTATGTTTAAGCCCATTGTTGCAGACACTGTGTCAATCCATCTGGTGGAGGGTCTTCCTCTTTTGCATTGACCTGCCACTCTTCCAAACATGATGTCCTTCTCCAGGGATTGTTCTCTCCTGACTACATGTCCGAAATATGTAAGATGCAGTTTGGCCATTTTTGCTTCCAAGGAGCACTCTGGTTGTACTTCTTCTAGGACCGATTTGTTGGTTCTTTTGGCAGTCCGTGGTATATTCAATAGACGTCTCCAGCACCACAATTCAAAAGCATCACATGGATAGCACATTATCATCCAACACATTTGTCTTTGCTTATCCAGGATGTTTGAAAAACATAAGTTCAAAATACATAACACAAATCCATTCCATTAAAAAGGCAATCTAAATTATTCTTGTGCATGAAGAATCTAATGACAGGAAGCAATATAAGTAGTTTAGGGTCTGGAGTGGCCCAGATAGTGTGTTGGTCTAAAACAGGGGTAAGCAAACTAAGGCCCATGGACCTAGTCTGGTGCACACTCATTCATTTATGCATGGTCTATGGCTGTTTTCATGCTACAACAGCAGAACTCAGTAGTTGTGATGGAGATAATACAGCCTGCAAAGTCAAAAACATTTATGATATGGCCCCTGACAGAAAAAGTTTGCTGAACCATGATCTATAGGAAAGATGCTCTGGTTCCAAATGGGATCTTCAAAAGAACTCTTATATTTAGCTTGGTACATTGATATTTATACACCTGCTCTCCTTATCAGTGAAAAGCAGCCAACAGTTCATATCACTATATCATCAACTCCAATAAACATATTGTTCTCTTTAATTCTTTTTGCAATATGGCCACTAAATTAATGATCTGAGATAATTTTCCATCAACGAAATTACTGAACGATCAAAGTATTTTCACTTCAGGCTTCCTGGTACATTGCCCTTCTGTTCTGTCATGCTAGAGCTATATAAAATAATCACATCAAGTCATGTTTATCCTGAGGCTGGACTTGGCATGCAGCAGCCTTATAACTGAAGATTTCTTCACCTGTGCTTGTCGTGTGGTTACAGGTCTCACAATACCCATAAACTTGATTAAACTTGTCCTTTTCATGCCTTCTCATTTCACATGCAGATTGTTTGTGATTCTGAGTTACATAATTCTGTGGTTTCTCAATAAAGAAATCAGCAGGTGGTATGACTTTTGTTTTCAAAGTCAACTCCCTGTGTAAAAATTGAGGGCCAGGTGTATCTCACTAGTTAAAAAAAAAACAACCCAACCATTCAGACTTCCTAGGCCTTAAAACACAGCCCTGATTTGAAAAAAAAAAAAAAAAAAAAAAAAAAAAAAAAAAAAAAAAAAAAAAAAAAAAAAAAAAAAAAAAAAAAAAAAAAAAAAAAAAAAAAAAAAAAAGGAAAGAAAAGAAAGAAAGAAAAAAGGAAAAGAAAAGAAAAGAAAACAAGTATTTTCAACGAGGGGCCAAAGTTTTTGACTATTCTTTCTCTTTGGTTACTGTAATTCAGAAACTGAAAAAACTGGGAGTCTTCCTTTACTATTTTGGGGTTGAAGGCTTGATAGATAACAATCTGAATAGCACCCTCAAGAAATACATTTAATACCATATATTCTCAAATCTAATTGGCACCCTTTCAACAGTTTTAGAGGACAACAAAATCAGATGTGGATTAGAGTCATGTACAGATTGGATTCACAGTTGAGATTGAAGAATATATGGCACAGTTCTCACAATCCAATAGAGTCATTTTCACTCTTATGAATGAGGAAGGCGACATTCACAGAGTACCAGTAACTTACCTAATGGGTCAGGATTCAAACCCATACTCTTTCTATTCTGTAATTCTTCTTCCCAACAAAAATGTGGGAATGGGGACTACAGGGTTACCTATGGTGAATACCTAGAGAAATAGTTGATTTCTCTACATTTCTTGTGGCCAGAAATGTAGGGAATCCTATATTCATGGAAGATGGTTTATATAATCTTGACCACTGGGCATGGACACAGGTTTTTAATTTTTTTTTTTTGTTACTTCAGATGAAAATGGAGATAGAACACATTTGGAAGGTGGTGGAGGAACTTTGAAGAAAAAATAAATTAAGTCTGATTTTCATTGGGGAAGTATGGTAAAGGAAGAAGCCAAATCCAGATGACAAGGGGAAGTGTGATCAAATTAGCTCAAAGAACTCAAGTATTTTTTATGGTAAATTGACAATTTATGGTTGTTTATATTTATGGGGGCCTGGGGTTTAGCTCAGTTGGTAGAGCGTCGCTCTGCAGTCCCTGAGGTCCCAGGTTTGATTCCTAGCACTGCAAAAATGGGAGAAGGATATGGCAATCCACTCCTGATGCAATCCCAAAACAATCAGCCATTGAAAACCCTATGAGGGTCACTATGAGTAGGACATGACTTGACGGCATCTAACAACAACAGTATTTATGGGGTACAAAGTGATGTTATGATTTATGAGTATAATAAGAAATAATCATATCAAGATAATCAACATACTCATCATTTCTAAGGTTTTATCCTCATTTTGGGATCTATGTTGCTGTTGTTGTTGTTGTTGTTGTTGTTAGGTACCATCGAGTTGGTATCCAACTCATAGCGACCCTCATAGGGTTTTCAATGGCTGACTGTTTCGGGATTGCTGTGGGAGTGGATTGCCAGGCCCTTCTCCCATTTTTGCGGTGCTGGGAATTGAACTCCGGTCCTCAGAGACTGCAGCACAGCCCTCTACCAACTGAGCTAAATCCCAGCCCTTGGGATCTATAGGAGACTGGAATAGGTAAAAATGGAATCTTAAACATCCTGGTTCCCCCTAATAACTCAGAATATTTCATTAATCCACTTTTCAACATCTTAAAAATATTTTTACTGTTTTCAGAAAATCACATGCCCATAAAGTTTATACCACTGAGTGAACCCTAATGTAAACAAAGACTTGGGTGATGATAATGTGTCAATATAGATTCAATGATTGTGACAAGTACACCACTCTGGTAAGGGATGTTAATAGGGGGAGGATGCACGTGTGTATGGGATAGAGCATACTGTAGGTGCATATGGGACAGGTGGTATATTAGAACTTTCTGTACTTTCTGCTCAATTTTGCTATAAACTTAAAACTGTTCTAAAAAATAAAGTCCATTAAGAAAAACCATACACATTCACAGGCTTATTGTGAAAACATAAAAACTTTAGGAAAATATGAAGAGGAGGTTAAAAACCAGTCAGCATTATTCTGTCCCCAGTATGAGATGAGTAGGCTTAGTGATTTAGTGAACATCCCTCAAGGTTTCTCTGAGCATAGCTGTTTGTGTACAGATTTCCATAAATAGGGATGGAGGTGTATGTGAGTATATGAGCTTTGCTCAACATATTTTCGTTCCTTTTAATATTCATCTACATAATCTTAATAGTTGCATAGTAGTGCAGATATGAATGTGGCAAAATTTACCCAACTAGTCTCTGATAGCTATTTAGCATTTTTTCTTACACAAATAAAGCTACAGTGAACATTTCTGAATGCTTATCTTTCACCTGTTACAATCTTTTTTAATATGTGTATCTTCCTATTCCATAGCATATCTTAGAGAATATTATGATGTAATGTTTTCTTGTTTTTTTTTCTTGTGGTATTGGGGGTTGAACCCAGGGATTCATGCTTGCATGCTTTGCAAGTGCTGTACCACTAAGCTGCGTCCTCAAGCCATTTTTTTTACTTTTTTGAGACAGGTTCTTAATAAATTACACAGACTGCCTCTGGTCTTGAACTTGGGATCCTCCTACCTCTGCCTCTGCCTCCCAAATTACTGGGACTACACTACAGGTGTATGCTACTGCACCGGGCTGATATAATGCTTGTAGCTCAGGGTCTTGCACATAGCTTGTGCTCAGTAAATAGCTGCTAATATTTACATTATTGATGGTGCTTCTTTTGGTCCAAATCTGTTCCCTGAAAAAGATCTGAGCATGGCATAGAATAACCCAAATAACAGAAGTGGCAAGGAGAACCACATTCCTATTCCATAAGTTTCTGACTCTGGCTGTAATTAACTACGAGTTTTAGAAACAAATTGTCACCATGAGAATGCAGTTCACTCAACCATCCTCCTTAGATACACAGTGAAGTGGCCACAAAACAGACATGTGGACAACACATTCAGTAGTAGCTGTGATAATGGTTTTCTCATTTTGTGATAAATAAGGCAAGTACTACTTTTCTGGCTTTTGGTTCATTATTAACTCTGCTATGACTTTCTTATTCCAAGGAAATAGGCATATTAGACTTTTATAAGTAGCATTTCCTGCCAGATTGTGGGATGTCTCTGTGTTAGAGCTCAAAGTCAACACCAGACCAATCTCAGAGTCTTCAGCCAAAGCTTCTACAACTGTCTACTGTATCCCCTTCAACTGGAATGCAGTTAAAACAACAAGAAAACCATCCTACTAAACTACTGCCCAATCTATGATGTGAGATCATGTGTGGCTCCTCTTTAGGATACTATTTTTAGTATATTACCTTTAGAATTTAGAATATTACTTTCAGTACAAAACAATTTTTGATATTGGCTTAAGCTCAGATTTGTGGCCTTGTTTTTTGCCTGGAGGCGAGATGGAAGCAAAATCCATAAGGTTAGTTCAGGCTGCTAGAAGTAATGTGCCAATTTTCAGTGACCTCAGATCAGTAAAGCAAGAAAAAAGTTAGATGAAGAGAGAGGACTCAAGAGGGCGTGTTTGTGTCTGTACGCACATCGTTTGTGTCTATGGTAAAATTCATCATAAAATTATAAATAATCATGTCTTATTAGCAAAAAAAAAAAAAAAAAAAAAAAAAAAAAAAAAAGAAAAAAGAAAAAAAGTCTGCCACCGAAAATCCCATGAATAGCAGAGAAGCACTGATAATACTGTTTCGCCTATTGTATGTAGGGTCGCTATGAGTCAAATACTGATTCAACGGCACCTAACAACAGCAACATTAGCATTAGATAATATAACATATTATATTAAATTTGATATTAGAAACATTAGAAATAACAGCAAAAATTTTCAAAATTTAAAAATTCTCCTGGTGTTTCACTAACCTACAAGAGAAATAAGCCTCACTAGACATGGCACTTGCCACATGAAACCTTTATCACCACCTTCCTAGATCTAGTAAGACTTTCTGAATAAAAAATTTCATGTCATCTCAAAGAAACTTAACTGTAAATAATAACCATGATTACCACTTATCAAGCATTTATTGAGTATCTGGAACTGTACTAGGTCATTTGTACATGTGAGTCAATAAGTATTTATTGAGAATTTGCTATGTGCCAGGCATTATTCTAGGGACTCCAGATGCAGCAGCTGAACAAGATATAATGAGTCCCTGCTTTCTGAAAGCTTTCATTCTAGTAAGAGAAGATGACCAACAAGTTTATAAACAAATAAAAATACAGTAAATCCTACTCAAAGAATTAAAATAGGGAAATGTGATAGAGAGCAATTGGATGATAAGAAAGCCTCTGAAGGGGCTATGTTTAAGTTGAAACCTTTTACGCGCGCGCGCGCGCGCGCGCGCACGTGTGTGTATGTGTGTGTGTGTGTGTGTGTGTGTGTTTTGACACAGGGTCTTTCTATGTGGCCCAGGCTGACCTGGAACTCACTATATAGCCCAGGCTGACCTCAAATTTGCTTTGATCCTCCTGCTTCAGCCTCCCTCTCTGGGATTACAAGCATGTATTACCATGCCTGGCCCTTAATTTGAAATCTTAATGAAAGGAAGAGTTAGCCCATTGAGGGTGAGTAGGGAAAATTTAATCCTCATGACAACACTGTCAACCTCATTTCCATGGGGAAATGAGGCTCAGAGAGGTAAGGTAACTTATTTTATTTTTTAATTTATTGCTTTTGGTAATTTTTAATATACAACTTAATGGGTCTCATTATGACATTTCCATACACGCATTTCACTGGACATTGTTCATGTTCATGTCCCCCTTACCCTCTCACAAGGTAATGTCTTGATGGTAGTGTTGGGATGCCAATACTGCTCCCAGGTCCACTAGCACCACTATCTGGAAGATAATGATGGGTAATCAGTTTACCAAATTCTCTCTCAAGAGACTGCAATGAGTATGGGGGGCACAAGGTGGGTGGGAAGGAGAGAAGACAGGTGATTTGGAAAATGTAACCTCAAAGTTTTATTATTTCAGGTGTGACCAGCCTGAGTGAAACAAATTTGGAATTGAAAAGTGAGTTGCCTTGCTGGTGAGCACCCTTCTTTTGTGAGTGTCTTTGTACTTTTTGGAAGCTTGTGACCAAAATTTTGTGATGAGCTTAGTCTCTTTAAAGATGAGAATTTTTTTTTTCTTTATGTCTCCCAAGTCTAACTGAGGGTCAGGTACAGAATGGTTTCTCCCAAATGCTGACTAAATGGATAAGTGAATCCAGGAAACATGTACCTCTTCAGCCTCCATACGTGGATTTGGACTCCACGTCTCATGACTGGCTAGAATGCCTGAGGTAATGATTTGGTTCTTGCTGAGTCTGACTGCTTTCCATTGAAAAAACAAGGAATGGCTGTTCATTCACTGTCTGTGTATGAAAAATAAACACCTAAACAGGGAGACTGTCCTTGCTGGACCACAGTCATATGTTTGTACCTACCTCTCATTTCTTTATTTGAAGAATCATTTCACTTTGAGGGGTTGAGACTCTTCATGATGGATTCTAGGTGTGCATTAGTGTGTATATGTGCATGTGCATGTGTGTGTGCACACACAGATGGGTGGGGGTGTGGTAATGAGTTTGTTAAAAAAGAAGATATGGGGGTCTTATCCAAGTACTGTTGTTGTTAGGTACCACAAGTCGAGTCTGACTCAGAGCAACCCTCACAGGGTTTTTGATGGCTGATTGTTTTAGGGAGTGGGCTGCTACATCCTTCTCCCACATCTCTGCACTACTTTATCTCAATTCATGGTGTTGAGCCTCAAGAATATATATTTTTAATGAGTACTGCAAGTGGTTCTTAAATACATACAAGTTTGAGAATCTGGTCTAAGACACTGGTTCTCAATCTTGGAAACAAAATTACACAGTGGGATGAAAAAAATCTTGATATCCAGGTCATATTCTAGTCCATCAAGTCAGCCCCTCTGAGGCGTGGAGCTCAGGTATCCACAATTTTTAAAGTTCCTCAGGTGATTCCAATGTGTAGGCAAGATGGAGTAACTCCTATGGCATAATGTGACATAGGACAAAAGTCAACATAAGTAACTCAGTTCTGAATTGAAACTATAGGAGTGCATTACTTCAAGTTCCCAAGAACCTCTCTTACAGAAATAACCACATTCTGGTTTTGGATCAGAAAGGTAATTTAACCCCAAAATAAAGCTCAGATGCCTGTAGATGTCTTCACAGCCATGTGAGTACAAGAATCACTTGAGGAAGTGGCTAAAAGTCAGCCTTCTGGGACTGACTTCTAGATGCTGACTGCTTTAGCGGGGCCAGAGTGAAGCCTGGGGGAAATGGCATTTGTAACATGCACCTAGATAACTCTGATGTAATTTGCCTGCAGTCCAATTCTGCAAAACAATGCACCTCAATTGTAGGTGATGTCCTAAGGGAGACATTTGACAATATGTGGAGATATTTTTGTGGTCACAACTGGGGCAGGTGTGTGTGTGACTATGCACTATGGGGTTCTAGTGAGTAGAGGTCAAAGATGTTCAATATTGTACAACAGAGAGAAACTGCCCCCCAAAACAAATAACTATCTGGCCCCCAACAGCAACAGAACCAAGGCTGAGAAATGGTACTTCAGTTTAACATCTCCTCTAAACCCACTTCATTCTCTGCTAGCCTCTAAGGAAAGACATCACTCCCTTTAGAATTTCTATAACCAGGGCTGGAGGTTTAGCTCAGTGGCAGAGCATTTGCCTAGCATGCATGAGGCTCTGGGTTTGATCCTTAGCAATGGAAGCAAATGAACAACAACAACAAGAAAAAACTTACATAGCTCTTGCTAACGTTAAAATTTACTAGTATGTGATTCCTCTCCCTGGCCAAAGCAAACCTTCCTCTGGGCCCGGATCCTTATTTCATTCATTCCTGACTCTGTCCTCATTCCTCCCCAGCATACACTCCTTGTTTGATAAATGTTTTTACCACTTCAAATACAACTAAAATACTTTTGGGGACTGAACACAGAATGACTTTTTGTTTGGTAACACTACCCAGTCTCTATGGGGAGAAGGAAAACCCATAGGCATAATTTTCAGTCTAGAAGTTTAATTCAAGTCCACCAAATTTCATCTCAAATGGCTTTCCATGTCTTTTTTTTTTTTCTCAATATTCACCAAATATTCCAGCTGTTTCCATATGCCTGGGGGATCTGTGGGCACATCAGCCAGGAGAATATGGGGACCACCCAAAGAGCTCAGCCATCCCACGAGGAACCTAATGTTGGCTGTGTCTGTTACAGCTTCTGGCTACCAGTTGGCAACAGTGAGCAACTAAGTTGGTTCTACCCAACCCTGAATTCCAGGAAATCAAAATCTAGCAAATAACTCTACACAGATCCAGGAGGAAAATACACAATGAAACTGTCCTCAATGGCTTTAAAAATAGCCAGGTAATTACTTTTGAAGATTTCTTAAGAAGATGCACTTAACTGCCAGAGTGAAGCAGCAAAGGGTTCATTTGTTTGTTGATAGGAGCTGTCTCTATGTAGTCAGCAGCCTTCCGAGTGTTGGACACTCAATCAATATTTGGGTACTGTAGAGTTACTATGCTACTGGATTGACCATAGTCAAAAACAAGAAACTGCCCTTAGGGAGGCTGACCTGACAACATTTTTTACTGAATTGATCATGCTGGTTTTCCTTACTTTAATTTTTGTTCCAATTGTAACTCTTGGCATGAATACTGTGATGAAATGTATTCACTACCTTTTTACTTTATGGGTTGGAGCAATCTATCAGCACCAGCAATTCTTTAAGTGCTACTTTAAAGGTATTCCACCTCCAGCAAGATTGGTGAATGTAGAAATTAAATGTATCACAGAATGGTGGTGGAGTTTACCCAATTTAGCAATTTTCCTCCTGTGATTATTCATCCACAGAATACTTTGCTCTTCTCTATGCTTTAATTTTTTTCAGTCTTGGCAATAGATGCTGAAATGACCTCAAGTTATGAAAAGTATAAAATATGTTTGTTTCGAATAGTTGCTTGAGTTCTTCATCAGCCAGAGGTCTACCACAGGTGTGAATATTTGTTTATAATCCAAACACAGCAAAGTAAATAGTCTCATTATGTACACCCCTTTCCCCATACAATGCTTTGAATATTTTCTTTGTGATGGTCAGTGATTTTGTTTAACTTAAAAAAAAAAAGCCTGAATGGAAAGGAAGGGCCTGGAGACTTGCAACTGTTTGTACAAGAGCCTGAAGTGAGTGATGGCTAAACTAAGCTGGGTGTAGAGCTCTGACATTTTGTCAGTTCTCCCAGGAGGCAGACGTTGTGTCCACGACTCACCTGTCAAGTGCTGACAGAAAACCAACTCTGTCATACGTAGCCTTTAAGGCTACACATGCGACCTCTAACCCCAACCCTTTCCAGAGTGTTCCAGTGGGTATCAAAATTCTTTGAAATATTTCCAACTGGGCATCTCCTTGAGCTGTTATTGCAGCTTAGTATTTTAACATTAGTGGTCGTCATTGAGGGAGTATTTTCCCTTTTCTTCTTCCCCTATAGCAAGGACTAGTTATGAAATATCATTGGTAGCAAGAGAGAGGAGCTGGCATACCTAGTCCTGTAAAAGACACCTCTCCACTATGACCCAAGGGTTTCACTGTTAGGTGAGTCCAGGGCAACTCTTACACAAGAAGATCTATATAACTGGGTACAGTGTAATCCCAACAACTCAAATGTTTAAAATGCAGTCTTTGCCTCCCAGTTGAATCTAATCATCCTCTTGAAAGTGGGATATGTTTGAGGCTACTCAAATTCTTGTTCTCATGTCAAGCTTCAGAAACCCCTGAAGAATCCTGCAAGACAATAAACTTTTCCACTTTTAGTATATTCCAATGACTTGTTTGGTTTTCCCTTTTTGCAAAAGAGGCAACAACAAAGAAGAAATGCAGACATCCTGACTCCAAGGTTTGGTGTTAAAAAAAAAAAGGAGTA